>VZRH01001124.1:845929-858027 GCA_013397555.1 Urocynchramus pylzowi | reverse complement strand
CTTTAATTGAGCTGCATCTACCCCAGCTCATTAGTCAGAGTCACAGAATCATCAAGGCTGGGAGATACCAGTGAGATTTTCCAGTCCCACTGCCAGCCCAGAGAGGTCTGGAAAAGTTTGGGAAGTGGGAGCACAAGAACCTCATGAGGTTCAACAAGGCCATGTGCTGCACCTGGGATGGGGCATTTGGGAATCATGGAATCACAGGATCCTGGAGCTTGGAAGGCACTTTCAAGAGCAGCCAGTGCCACCATCAACCCCATAATCACACCTAAAACATGTCCTGTCTGAATCCAAGACATTCCTCCCCGTGCCCCAAACCCCCACAGGGGTCTGGGCAGCCCTGGCAGGAAGCCAAAAACACTTGGGGCTTTGATTTCAGCCCATGGGACAAATTACCAACCTTATATGAGGAGTCACAAAAGTTTAGACAGCACAGTAGCAGTAGTTAGAGGGTGAAAGGAGAAAATTTGGGATTTGGTACAGGGGGGTTTAAAACCCTAAGATGGAGGGATTGGGGCGTGCCCTGTCCTTCTTCCTTCTTCTTCCTAACATCCATCTTTTAGGTGATGCTGGCATTTTTAGACTGGTTCAGAGTAGAAAGTCACTGTCTAACACAGGTGTTAGGGATTGGTACACAATTGTAAATATCTAATACGTGGTTCATGGTATAAAAGATAGCACCAGCCCCTTGGGGGGCAGTAAGCCTTGGACTGACCTGCTGACCAGAGCTCGGCGGGTCAGACAGAAAATATTTTAGATAAGAGACAATAAACATCACTGAGAACACGAGCAGAAGACTCCTGACTCCTTCTGGGACAGCTGGGTTGGGAAAAGCGGCTTCCACCAACACCTGGGGTCATCTCAGAGAGCAGAGAAGAGACCAACAATGTCCCAAAGTGTCACATCCTCCTGAACGTTTCAGCAGTGATTCACTGTGTCCTTAACAGGGATTTGTTCTGAGCACCTTGGATTTTTGGGTATTTTCAACATCTGAAAGGCAATGTCTGAGCACAGCACTCATCCCAAGCTCCAGGTAACCTGTGCCAGTAAGATCCCACCTCCCAGTTCCAGTCAGAGGAATGTCTGGCTCCTTATCTATGCCACGAAAAAATTCCCCAGGCTGGAAAGCAGAGGTCTCTGCAGGCTCATTTAATTGCCCCCTGCATTCCCCAGCCAGCCCAGAAGGGCTGTCCCAGTGGAGCCCCAGTGTTTGCCCTCAGAAATTTCAGTTCTCAGAGCCAGCAGCCCGGGCCACGTTGCAGGTATTAACTGTACTTCACCTGTGTTGCAATCAAGGGCAAAAATGCTCCTTTGCAATCCTAAACTTGTGCTTTTAGGCAAGATGTTCCACCAGATTAACTGCAGGAGGAAAGGGTCAGTTATAAACTATGCATGCTTGTCCTCACTGAGCTATGTAAGGTCAGCCTTTGCTGATAAGGATGAAGATACACTGTATTCCTTTAAAAATGGGATACCTCATGAAGAAATAAACTGGATTTCGAAGGTACTGGCTGCTGCCATTTATTTTTCAATGCATTCATTGCTGTCATTTCATGAGAAGCTGAGTGCTCACTGCAGTTATACAGCTGATCATATGAATAATCGCTAAGATTTAATATTAAAATGTTGTTATATAATGACAAAAATGGACTTGGCAGAAGTTCACAACAAAATGCAAGTGAAGAGGGTTCTGAAATCCCCTCTCCTATGGACATCACACTCAGAGAGAAGGTTTCCCCTTTCCCTTGTGTTGATAGGTGGGGCTTTTTTATGGAATTACATTTTTAGAGGGGCCAGAATGGAGCAATGGTCTCGTAAATTTAAGATCAGGAAAACATGTTAAGAAGAGAAAGAGGTGGGTCAAAAGAGGAAGAAACTGGAGAGTTCCATGCTGGTTTTGTTGGACAAGCAAAAGGTGGATGTGGGTCACACAGACAGGCACACAGAAACGAGGGAGGTGTTCAGGTCAGCAAGCAGCTCATCTCCACATCCAGGCAACTCCTGCCAGCACCTCTCATCCTCTGCTAACATGACCAAAACCCCTCCTTTCTAAGGGATGAATGACACAAAAAACCCCTAAGAACCAAAGTGGTGCAGGCACCAGTGGTACCATGTTGTCCTGGCATCTCACACCCTGGACAAAATTGTCTGAGGACAATCTATACCAGAGGGTGTCCTGCAACCTTATGTTTAGCAGAATGGGTAAGACATGCACAAAAGAGCTCACACTAGCTTCAGACTCACTAACCCAGATAAAAAATCCAAAAAACAAAAACCAAGCAAAAAGCCCCAGCCAAAAGCAAGAAAAAATCTATCCCAGGACACAAAATAACTGCTTTTCTGTTTGTTTCTCACACAGCTTTACTGAAACAAGTTTTTCAAGTCATCTTGAG
Organism: Urocynchramus pylzowi; assembly: GCA_013397555.1. NCBI lineage: Eukaryota > Metazoa > Chordata > Aves > Passeriformes > Fringillidae > Urocynchramus > Urocynchramus pylzowi. The sequence continues at coordinate 855,631 of VZRH01001124.1, read as the reverse complement.
GCAGCCTGTTTTATGCAATACCCCATTAAATGTTTTTCATCTTGTTTTTTTCTTAGTTGCTGCACTGACATTATGAAAAGCCTGTTGCAATTGCCTGCCCCTTTGATGCTGATAGAGCCAGGCTGCCTCCCCAGGAGTGTATCTGCCCATCAGTCAGTCTCTGGAAAATGTGGAAGGTTTTTTGTAGTCAACTCTTTATGTCTTCCACGTCTCAAACCATTCTGCAGGAGCCTATTCCCTAATTTCACTCTTGTGTATTGTTTTGAGGTCCTAATTTCACTCTTGTGTATTGTTTTGAGGTCCTAATTTCACTCTTGTATGTTGCTTTGAGGTCAGGGACAAAACTAAATAGAGGGGCACATTTGATGCAGGAAGTGTCAGGCTCAGCAGGGCTCTTTCCTGAAAAAAAAGATTTAATTTTTTCCTCCAGGATCCTGAAAGCTGTACCTTTTGTGCAGTGGTATCCTCCATGGAGTCTGTCACTGCAGCTGTGAAAGGCAGCACGACATGAGATGGATCATCCATGAATGTCCATAGGGAAAAAGAGGAATTTTTTCTCTGGAAAAAATTCAGGAACTGGGCTTTAAACCAGACAACTCCTTGAAAAAACACAGGCTGAGCTTGAGTGTCCCCTTCAGGCGATCTCAGATTTAGCTGTGGGTCTCTACACACTGAACAGCACCTGTGAGGAGAAGATCATGCAATCTCTTAATTAAAACAAGGATCATGATGCACCTGAGCTTTCCCAGGCATTTCAGTAACTTCTGAAGTCAGGCCTGAGTAAATGTCAAGCTGGCAGAAGGTATTGGCACTCCTGAAGAACATGGAAAAGCAAGCCCAAGGATGGAGGAGAATGCCAGCTCCACGCTTGTTCTCAGACTGAACACAGCTCTTAATTTCTGGACACACTTCTTAAAAAGCTCCAGGGGCTTTACAGCCTGTGCTTTCCTGGGTGCAGTCCTAAAAGCATTGGCAAGGGTTTCACACAGGTACAGTGAGTGCTCTGTGTGCACCAGGAAGGAGAAGCAGCTCCTCCTTGATTTGGTGTGGATTTTTACTCCTGAATAGCTGGTCTGTTTTCTTTTTTCCAGGCAAGGTTTCAATAGGACACATCAGATATTTGGGCAGAGTTCTCTAAAGCTCAGTCTTGGGAGGAACGGGTTAAAAAGCAGAAGACTGGAGGAGGGTTGTAAATCAGCCCAGGTGACCTTGCAGCTGGAATAACCCTTGATAAGCCTGTGCAAACAGCAGGGCCAGAGATCCCCAGGCATGGGCTGGGTTCAACAATGTCTGTGTGTCCTCCTGTGTGCCTCTGCTTTGGGGATCCCCTGGTTACAGAGGTAATGAAAATCCGTTTATTATATGTATTTTAGTCATAAATTGGTGGCTCTTTGTGGTTGTTCTGGCTGCCTGCCTGTGCTGACTCACACACACACACACACCCCCGAGCTGACATAAGCCTGCCTGCACCACACCAGGCTGGGGGAAAGCTCTGGATTTCAGGTTTAACATCCACCTGACTCTGAGCTCTTCCAGAGCACCTCCATTGGCTAAACCAGGTTTTTACACATCTACCAGGCCTCCCCACCAGCTTTTGAACATACCTGAATCCCCTTTGGTGCAAACTTCTACCACAGGTCTGGTTTTGTTAATGACAAACCCTCCTGGGGGGGGAATCCCATGGAAGCCTGTGCCATTTCCTAGCATCATTTGCAGCAGTAATTTTATAAAAAATTAAAATTTAAAAAAAATTTTTTTTTTTTTTTTGTTTGAGGGGCACACTGCTGTACACTGAGCCTCTCAAACTCCTTTCAGCATATATTTTAGATTTCAATCAAAACACCCTGCTGACCCAGACCTTGTGGGTGGCAGCCAATCACCCTGGGTGGCTCAGCCAGGAGGCTTTTGTGTGTTCCATGCAGAACCCAGGAGGGAAAATCAAGCTTCTGATCCATAACCCCACTAGACAATAGCCTCAATGGAAGGTAATTTGCAACTGCTCTACTCCCAGGGGACAGAAATAGTGGCCTGAGAACAGTATGTGCTGTGAGGACTGGAGTGTTATGCATAAGTAAAAGTGCATTTCCAGCCCTGGCTGGAGCACTGCTCCTTCCAGAGACTTCAAGGGATGCCCACATTTAGGAGTAGCTCCAGACAGCCTGCAGAGTATAACCCAAAAAAAGCATCAATGTTCTAGTGGACACTTGACCAGAGAGAAAACCACAAGAGAGAACCTCAAGAGCATCAGAGTGAAATCAGGGTGCCTCGAGGTATTTTTATTTTGTCCCTAAAGACCCATGCCTTGCACAGCTGCTCCTCTGCTCTGCAATTTCATGCTCTCTAACCACATTTCTCTGAAGCCAAGCCAGCCCCTTCTTTATGTATCACAGCAACTCTTTTTCTGAAAGCCACGCCAAAAAATTGCCTTCTTGCAGGTTTTAAACCAATCTGTGTCCTGGTAAGTGTCTAAGCTCCTGCTGTTAAGGGAGGCTCAATCTTTCAGGCACCTCTGAGAGGGATGCAGGTTTCCTTTTTAGCCTTTTATTATGTTCACTTTCCTTTTGTTCAGGCGATGGAAGAGCAATTGGGACATCTCTCTGAACAAGACAGCAGAGCTGTGGGTGTAACTCCACTACTTTCACTTTTCAGTTTCAGCTTTGGGTGTATTTTGTGCACAACAGCATCTGCAAGAAAGGACACACAACTTCAGGGGTGCTTCACAGGACTGCTCACCTTCTGCACCGGGTCACTGGATGTCCCCAGGGCAAGAGGATTGTCCCTCTCTCACAAGACAAGCTGGCTAAACTCAGCTGAAATAATTTCTGCTCGCCTGCTTCCCTCCTGCAGAAGGGAGCAGCTGAAGCAGCAGTGAAGGGATTATTGCTGCTGCTCCCGGGAGCCCTTGGAGGATCAACCCATGCAGAAACACCGGCACTAGGAAATAGGTGTTTCTACCCCGTTCACATGCAAATAGGTGAAATCCCACCACAGCCAAAACCTGCTGTTCTTGCCCCATTCAGAGCCTGACCTCCCACCTGGGTATGAGTCAAGGCTGCAGCTTCTGCAGCCCCGTCACACGTGCCACAGTTTCGGATTACACAAAATTTACCTGCTTTGGGTGCACAGGATGCAGGAGACCCAGTGGCCTCCTCGAAGTCCTTTTATAAGTGACTAACTCTGAGTGCTTGAAGGGCAGGCAGTTTGTGCCGATGGAATGACTCATGGGCATCTGGGCTGATTTGTCACCTTTAGCATATCTAAGAAATTCCAAGTCTTCTCAGACAGGGATCAAACAAGTGCTGAAGTACAGACACTCTCCTGAATTGTTAGCTCCAAGTTTGCCTTCCTGGGGCATGCAATGGGATGCTAAAATCTGGCTATTTTGTGAATTCTTTGCCTTAAGGTCTTCTGACAGTTCCCAGTACTTAAAGGGTAATTTCCTCTCTAAGTAGCAGCTCTGATCACAGCAAGGACACCCTGAAAATCGTATTTTTCGTGTGGAATCCCACAGTTCTCATTTAAAGAATAGTCCACTCTTAAAAGACTGTGTATTGACTAGGCTTTTCCAACAAACCTGACTGGTATCAAGATACACGAATTTAGGATAACTTAAGTTAACACTAACTTACAGGATAACTTTAAATAAGAGGGTTATTTTGTATTTAAAAGCTGTAGGAAAAAATACATTAAAACCCACCCAAATGCTGCCAAGATTACGACATGCACTCTGGAGAGGTGTCCACCTCGGCTGTCCTGCTGCTCTTTGAGGGATTATCCGACCCCACAGCCTGGGAATTATTATTTTCCAAGGTCTGCCCTTCATGTGTTTACCAGCTGACCCTCCCAGCTTGGGCACTGGCACTCCTGATAAGCCAGGCTCCCTTGGGAAGGGGCAGGGGACACAAGCACCGAGCTCTTGCATCACTCCTGAGCAGGAATCTGAAGTTACAAACTCTCTCTGCCACTTCAGCCGGTTCAGGAAGAGGTGAGCTCCTTGTTTTTGTACCACAGGCACTTTGCAGCTGTGTTCAAAGGTGTGGAAATCCTCTTTATCCGGTTGGAGTAGTTCAGTAGAACTAAATTCACAGGGAGCAGGGGCAGAGGATTGTTTTGTCTTGGAGATACAACAGGGGCAGAGAAAGATAAAACACGGTAAAGGTTTCATTACTGTGTAGTTAATATTAACAGCTGCCACATGTACATAGGCATGAGCAGAAATTACAAAACCAGAGCCATAAATAAAGGGACAAAAGAAAGGAAAATGTTAAAAATAAAGTGTAATGTGCCTTCCTCAAAATCAGATAGGGCAGGATGATCTTGAAACAGACTTTAAAAAATAATGCAGGGAATGGAAATACAACTGCCCCACAACAAATACAGCTCGTTGTGTATTAGGCAGCATGTAGCAGCAAAAAAAAAAAGGGCAAAATAAAATAAAATCCCTGACTACAGACACATGTTCATAAAATTAACTATCAGTTGGTCAGCTTCACTTACCTGACTTCCATTTTTGCCATCCATTCTTTATTTTTTCCTTCAAAACCTGCCCACAGAGACAGCAAGATAATCAGTATTTTGCAATGACCGACCTGACCAATTAGTGATAGGGGTAAAATGCTAAGATCTGAAGCACAGGCTTTGTCAGCTTTGGGTATTGGTGAAAATACTCATTTCTTAGGGCCATTTTCCACAGTGCCCATGCAATGTTGTCAAGAGGTTTTTATTGCACCTGCACTTGGAGCAGTTTTATGTACAGCAGCAGTGCAGATGCCAGCCTGGCTGGTATTTATGAGACTGTTGCTGTTGTGCACACAGAAACATTTAAGAAAACAGGTCCATCACCAGCAGAAACTCGTCTCAGCCAGCTTGTGCTCCTTTCCCAGGATGGGTTCAAATTACCTCCTGAAAATTACTCACCTGGTGCTTGTACAGGAGTCTGATGACCAATGTCCAACCAGCCCCAGAGAAAACAAACACTTCCAGCTAACTGCTTTTAGCTTCTTATGGGGCTTTGATATCTTTCAGTGTGGTTGGGTTTTGATAACAAGAGAGATCTATGAACTCAAAATCTAGAAATCAATTTGGTTAACCTAGCATGGGAATTTCCTCTTGGAAATTTTCCTTGCTTAATTACAAAGTGTTGGAAATTAAGTAAATCTGAATTAAAGCATCAGCCTTTCACCTCTTAGAGGAAAACTCTAATGCCACAGCTCTTGATGACCAGAAAGGATCTCTTCCCTTGTGCCATCTTCTCTAAAGATATTCTTATTTTGGCTTTATTTGTGCCTTCAAACACAAGGCTTCTTTCCATAGGCAGCAGGCAAGCAAACAAATTCTTCCTTGAGCAATTCAAGGAGCCACTGAACCAGAATAAAGAGAGAGTCAGACCTAAATTAAGACTGATGAAGTAAGACATATTTTAGTCATTAACAAGGAAAATGCAGCAAGAGTGACAGGAGTGTGACATCCTAGTACAAGTTAATAATTTTTATACCAAGACATGAAGAAGTGGTAACTGTGATTCAGAAATAATTCCAGAAATTATCATTTTTCCTCCACTTGAAATGATATTCATTGTGCAAATAGTGTTTCATTGAGCCACTTCAGTTAAAATTAAAGAGAAAGGTAAAGTAAAATAATTGGAAGTATTGGAATCAAGGTGAAAAATCCTGCCTTAGTCACAAACAAAGTTGTCTTGTCAAAAGGTATGGACAACACATTTGGCTGGTTCCACAGAAAGCACAGCCCCCTGAAAACTGCATATGCAAACAGCACTTTCTCATAATCACAATTTGATAAATTTGGTCCTAAGTGAATTACTGGCTTGCTGAAGAATATAAACAGGTGCAACTGAGCTGCATTTTTCCTCCTTTATAACCTGCCTGATGCAATGAACTGCATCAGTGCTTTGTTGGTGACCAATCAGTGATTTACAGTGTTCTGACTTCATCTGCTCCATTTATCACGGAATTAAAACAATGTCCAATTGTTGATAATAATCAAGTACTTTTATACCTGATGCAGGAGCAGGGCCATAAAAGCTTGTCTAGCTGCAGGTAAATATAGAGAGGACACTTTATTGTTACCCTTTTATAACAGGTCAATCAACAAGTCTCCAAGCATTTTACAAATATTTGGTTAAATGTGAATATAGCTGTTCTCCTCCTGACATTGAATACCATTAATTCCCTTTTGCAGAGCAGGAAGTGCAGGCAGACAGAAACAAATTCTCTGGTTATACAGCAAATCTAGAGCTGAACTAGTATGGAAAGTGGAAAAAACACCCTCTCTTTATTATTCAGACAAACAAAAGGCAATTCTTTTGGGGTGGAATTTATCTCTGGTTATCTCATGCAGGTAGTCAGAAAATTCAGCTGTTCAAAAGGTCTTGTTCATTTTTTTAAAATCTATCTAGCATAGAATTATTACCAAATAAATGAAAAAACACTGGTCTTTCAGGAGCTATAGAAAATAAGGTGTGGTTTTTTTAATATGAGATGGTGTGGTTAACAGTCAACATTTTGAAAACTTATTATGATTAAATGATCAGTTGAGAAAAATCTGGCTTCATTAAATCAATGTTATTTTTGCCCAAGATTACATCCAAATAATAATTTCTTGTTTCTAATTCAGAAAAAAAAAATCTTAATTTAAGATTTATTGTGCTTTGTTTCTTTTTATTTCTAATTTGCATTTTTTTCTGTATGCATCAGGAAGGCTAAATGTATTTGATTCTAATTTGTACTGAACCACAGTTCTTTCTCTGGTTTTTTGAAGCCAATCACATAAGAACTGAGTAGGTTTTCTTTTGCAAATAAAAAAATTTAAAATGTTAAGTTAAAATGCATTTTTGACATTTCTTTTTATGAGTACAGTGAGATCATTCTGCACTGAAACTCAAATTTACTGATGCATTGTAGTTGCTTCAGAGCAGGCTGGCATATGAGTAACTAAAACCTGGTTTAATTGGCTGAGCAGTTTGGATTTATTGCTGCTTTGTGCTACAAGTGCAAGACAAAGCTAAACTACCAGATCAGTGAAAAAAAAAAGAAAAAATCCCAAGTGTCAGGAAAAAATCATACAATAAATGAAAGTTGTTATTCAATTTCTGTGCCACAAGGGTAGGATTATTTTAATGTGGCTAGGAGGTCAAATTTGTAGGTCAAATTCTCTTCTGATAAGGGAAAATGCAGCTGTATTTACATGATACACCCAGAAAAATCCAACAAAGAGCAAAGATTTGAATTTTTATTCTCTCTTGTTATACAGTAACAGAGGAGAAACCCATTGAAACAACATGCACCTGAACTAAAGTGAAGGTCACTTATTATTCCTGTCTTCCCTCTGAGAGACAGCAAGAATTAAATTTTGTAACTCTAAAACTTTGCCTCTATACCAGAAAACTGAATTGAGATGAAAAAAGAAAAAAAAAAAAACCCAACACAAAATAATTGAGAACTAAAAAGGGTCTGGGTAATTTTATGGGTTTCCATCTGTGTGGGGTTTCAAAGTCTTACAATATTTTCTGAAAGGCAGGTAGAGAAGTGAGAATTAGAAGTGAGAATGTTCACAAGGACACACCTTTCTAATCTGCAGGCCTGTGAGACCCTCTCCTGCTTCCCAGATAACAGGGAAATTGGTTTAAGGAGTTGTGTTTTTTCAGCATATTTAGTTAATACCCTAACAAAGGACCACCTTCTGCTTCATTCAACAGCTGGAATAATAATAAAAAAAATTATATTTGAAGATGTCTGCCCATTTCTCTTGATTTTCAGCTATACCTGCAGCAGGTAAATTTATGTGTGTGTATTCATGGTAACAACAGCCAGATGCAAATGTACTTCCAAAGTCAACATACATTCACTTTAAGCTTAGTTATTAAATGACTAATTATGTTCCCAGGTTTGCTGTAGTTTTATGGGTGAGTGAGTACCTGTAGTTTCTGTCAACCACAGAGATCTTTCATGGTACCAAGGGAAGAAAAAATTCAGAGAGGACATCACCATTTGAATATTGGTGGGGTTTTTTTCCCCAGCTGTGGGTTTTAGCACCAAAATTTCCTGGAGATGGCTCTAATTGTAGTTCTATTGGAATGGTAAAAGGAAGTTTTGTGCTGTAATCCCAAAGTGTCAAGGGCAAGCTCACCCTGAGCGTTTGGAGTAAGTGAGACTGGATGTTTGGATTGAGGGAGACTTTATCTCCCACTGCCCTGGGGTTTTGATTAGACACCTGAAACACAGGCAGAAATCAGAATACAAGGGAGCATATGGCAAGTTGGGCATTAACTGAGTGGGAAATGAACTTTGGCAAAGTGCTGGCAGGAACAAAGGGAGCTGGGACAAATTACCTCACTGTGGTCTTGGCAAACGCGGGGGCAGTCCCCAGCTCTCCACTCTCGTGACAGGTGAAACATCATGGGGCTGAGTCTGGAGGTTTGGGCTGGGTTTTAGGGAAAGGTTCTTCCCCCAGAGGGTGCTGGCACTGCCCAGGCTCCCCAGGGAATGGGCACGGCCCCGAGGCTGCCAGAGCTCCAGGAGCCTTTGGACAGTACTGCCAGGGATGCCCAGGGTGGGATTGCTGGGGGGCTGGGCAGGGACAGGGGTAGGACTCGATGATCCTGATGGGTCTCTTCCAACTCAGAATATTCCATGGTTCTATAAATGAGTGGGCAGAGCTACTAATGGAACCTTGAGGAGGTGCCACAGGAAGCCAAAAGTAACCAGGATGTACAATGTAAGTGATGCCAGACACCAAAAAAGAGCAGTTTATTCATCAGTTTATGTGTTTATTTGGATGCTTAGCACCAGTCTGTGGAAAGCTTGCATTCCTGTCAACAACCAAAAGAACACATCCAAATGTTTTTCTGCTGCAGAACCAGGATGTACAATGTAAGTGATGCCAGACACCAAAAAAGAGCAGTTTATTCATTTGTGTTTATTGTGTTTATTCAGCTGCTTAGAACAGTCTGTGGAAAGCTTGCATTCCTGTCAACAACCAAAAGAACACATCCAAATGTTTTTCTGCTGTAGAAATACAGAGGAAGAAGTGGTTTGCTAAACGTTTAACTTATTAATAACTTTTATCATCAATACCATTTAACTTATTAATATTTAAGCACGATAAAGATGTTTGGAGCAATTGCTGGGTCATGCTGAAGGTCTCCACACCCTGAATTCTCAGCAGTAACCTCTAGGCTGCCCAGCAAGAGCACATCCCTCTCCAGCAGACACTGCCTGCTCCTCCCAAAACATGCAGCCACTCAGAAAAACCAAACCCTGCCCAGGATCTGTCCTTTAGAGCTTGTTTATAACCCATTAATAAAACGAATGCTCCGCATCCCGGCGCTCGCACGATTTGAAACACAGTGACACCACCAGGGATTTCAAACACAGTGACACCACCAGGGATTTGAAACACAGTGACACCACCAGGGATTTCAAACACAGTGACACCACCAGGGATTTCAAACACAGTGACACTACCAGGGATTTCAAACACAGTGACACCACCAGGGAGCTGTTTCGGATGAGAACAGGGACACCAGCACACCGGGGAGGACAAGCTGAACAGACCAGGCAGCTTCTGCTGCCAAGGGCAGGCAGTGACCCCCTCCCCAGCGCTGCCAGGCTCTTCTGTACCTCTGACCTTTGTCAGCGAGCTGAGTTAACCTCGGGGAATATTAACCCAAGCTGGCGGGGGGGG
>VZRH01001124.1:772287-842748 GCA_013397555.1 Urocynchramus pylzowi | reverse complement strand
GAGGGTGGATGGGGAGGCTGGGATAGCCGGGAGCCAAAGGAGCAGGGAGCAGATGGATTGGGATAGCCGGGATAGCCGGGAGCCAAGGCGCTCGGAGGAAGGGAGGAGCGGGACGGGAGCTGTGGGTTCGGCCAGAGCGCATCCGAGGAGGCGCAGAGGGCTCGGCCAGAGCCGGCCCACCCCCCACCGCTCCAGGGGGAGCTTGTCCATCTCTGGCCCTGGTTTTGGAGGGTAAAAGATTGGGAAAGTTCCTCAAGGTCACCGAGAGAGCAAAGAATCAGAACAAGGTTTGGCTCTGGGGCCTCTTCAGTGTGCATTAACGCATTGGGTTTTAGCAAAGCGCTAATTTCGGGTGAAAGTTGGGACAGCTCCTCAATTGATCTTGGAAAAGTAACTTTTACAAGAGCTGTACCGTTCACACTTCTGTGCCAAAGCTTTGCATGCTGAAGGGAATCCAGTCCACACCTCCTTGCAGGTGACTTAGTGTTCATTGCTTACCTGGACCTGGAAACTCATCCTCAACTTCCTGGGTGGGTGGGTGTCTGTGAATTTAAGGGAGCATTGTTACACTGAGCCTTTGTCCTAAGTTTGTCCTGAGTTAAGTGACACTAATGTCTCCAGTGCTTTAGAAAGAGGCCAAGGAAGCAGCTTGGATTATTTGCATCATCTGGGTAAATATTAGGTGGGGAAAGAGGTGGACGTTGTTGTGCGTGGCATAGATCAGTGAACTGGGAAAATGGCAAGTTGTGGCTTTTACCTACAGGTGTAGATGTAAAGCCAAAAGACAGGTGGGCTAAGATAAATGTTGATGTCAAAGTAGGGCTTCATGTGCCTTTGTGCCTTTCTTCCTTTCATTCTTAAACTGTTAAAATTTGTTCTGGCTCATAGGACAGTCAACCTAGAGCAAATCTATCACGGTAGCCGAGCCTGAACTTGGAAATAAGTTGGAACTACATTCCTGGATGTTGAAGGGAAAACAAAGCAACACATTATTGTGGCATGCTGGTCAAAATATTTGTCTTGGAGTTGCCAGTCTTGAAGATATGGGCTTTTCCTCCTGTGCCAGTCCAGGGCTGGCCCACACTGAGTAGCTCCAGTGCCACGCTGGTGGCTCAGTGGTGCCTTGCCCTGCAGCAGTGCTTCCCCCACGGCTTTGATGTGTGCATCCTGAAACCCTTTTCTGGCAACAGGAGCCTCCCCGTGGAGTGAATTCAAACCTCCTGCCAGCAAGATTTGCTTTCCACTCTTATCTGCCATAGACCTCTTAGCAGTGGTTTGCAGCTCCTCAGGACCTGTAGGTCACAGGTTAAAAATCACTGACCTGGACAGGTATCTAAATAAGTCTGGTTTCTTAACATTGCTGGGTTTTATTTTCCTGCAGTGTGGGTACCTAGTGCTACCTTATTCACATCACATTATTTGCAGCTCAAAGATGGTGAACAAGTGTTCCTGAGAGGTTTATTTCCTTGCCAGTGACTTTCAGTGACGTAGACAGACACTTGAATTTAGCCAGAGGGTAATAATCAAATATGAAAATGATTAGCAAACATGTTTCTGCCACAAAGTTATTTGCTTACACCTTGGAAGAAGGGCAAGGGCAGAGCCTGGGATGTCATGTAGGGGAAGTAAGAATCCAAAGGCCAAGCTGACTGTTGCTGTATCCTCCAGCTCCTCCTGTGATCTGGGTGCTGTGGTTTGCAGTTGCTGCCTGATCAATGGGTCCAGAGGCCAGATCAACCAGAGGCCACAGCCTCTGGTTCTTCTGGGCTCTTGGTCCTTTCTGATTCAGAAGTGGCTGATTTCACAGGGTCTTGTGCCACTCACCACCCCCTCAGTGAAATGAGAAAAAAGAAAAGAGCATTTCAGCCTCCTTCCTCACCCCACTGTTCCTAACAAAGCACATGATGTACTTGTGACAAGGCTGAGTTGGAAGTCAATGTCTGCTTTCAGACAGATAATAATAATAATAATAATAATAATAACAATAATAATATTTGTAGTATGAGTATGGCATCCTATAACTTTTTAAAATGTGACTGCTATGCTCAAATATTTTTAATCCTCCTTTTTTTTTTTTTTGCATGTGGAAGTAGAATTAATCTTGGTTTCCTGGCCTGGGGAAATACTGCTGTGGACTTCAGTGAGCCGCTGCTGATAGTGCTTATCAAGAGTCACTGTTTTTTAACACCTCTTGATAAGCAGTTGTACATTATAATGGCATTTTAGGAGCTAATCTAGAATAGCTTAAAAACTATTTCTTATGAACTGTGAGAAGGACGAGGTTTTATTTGTGGCAACCTTAACACCTAATATTTGCATAGTCTTACTAAGTTCTCTGAAATACTTGTGATGTTACTGCACAGGCATGCTGAGTAGAGCTCACCTCTGTTGAGAAGGTTTGTTGAAAGGCCAGGATGCTGTAGGACCCTGATTTTGATGACTTTGACACATTCAGTCAAGTTTTCTTTGATCCCTGCCAAAGGCTAAAGGGAATAAATTAAAATCACTTTTTAAAATCATCACAATAAAAATACTCAGTGCCACTTCCTGAAGAAGCATCAAGGAAATCCTGTTAATCAAATGGGATGAAAAAATCTTATTGAGCTCCTTTCTTTCTTCATTCATAACTGGATCTTTTTTAACCTTTCTATACTTCATGTGCAAGTCAGGATAATTTTTAGTACTGATTGTTAAACAGCAATCTTCACCATGTTTCTTTCCTCCTGTCCAGGTGACAAGGCAGGAACTGTCCTGTGACATTGCTCTGTGAAAAGATCATGAAAATGAATCTGGAATCACCTCTTTGCTTATTTTCCCTCTTTTTGCATTTTTTTTTTTTTAATTTTATTGCCCACTAACTTTTCCTCCACACCATGGTTATATTGTGTTCATGGTTATGTTGCTGAAACTTCTAGGTGGTCATAAAATGGCTGGAAATGAAAAAAAATGAAATAATATTTCCTTTCTGTTGCTGAAACTTCTAGGTGGTCATAAAATGGCTGGAAATGAAAAAAAAAATGAAATAACATTTCCTTTCTAGCATCATCAATGCCATAATGTGTTGGCTTGCCCTTCTTTAAGGTTGAGCTTTGTGCTGAAATTACTCCTTTCTCAGTGAGTTCTGTTGGTTTTGCTTGATGCAGGGAATTTTTTGGATGGGTTGCAGTGTGTTAGGGTCATGTAGAATGTTTGGATGCTTTCACACTTCCTCCTTTCAGAAGATGAACTTGACTTTGTTCATTTGGGTTTTGACTGTTCTGTCCTCTTACATCTCTGTTCACGTGTGGTTGCTTTTATGTAGGTCTAACTGTGAATTTCTAGTTTTGTTTTTTTTTTTTTTTTTTTTTTGTTCTGGGGTTTCTTTTTCAATTGTTGATAGCCATCAGAGGGCTCAGCAAACAGCTGATGTTGTTTCTCTTTCAGGAAATAGCACGAAACACGTGTTGGAGCAATATGTAACTACAGGAAGCAAGCTGTTACCAGTATAACTCTGGCTTCTTTGGCCAGTTGATTTCACAGTGTTGAATTAGGGTATCTGGAGGTAGTTATTCCATCCTATTGACTTGGGCATGGAAACAGCCTATAGGGATCTCTGTGTAAAAGCTTTGGAAGCAATTAAACAATTATAACTTGGTGTGTGCTGAGGAAGTCCTGTTATTTCTTGCATGGAGGGCCAGGGTAAAAGGCAGCAGGTCTGGTGTCATTACAAAATCCTGCTTAGACCTTTAGGGTTTCTTTGCCTTTCATCCTGTCTGTTGCCTTTTTTGGGATGTTGTCTCCTGGCCAGCAAAGGACACAGGAGGTGTGAGGGGGCCATGAGCTGTGTAATGCTGCTGTAATGAGGCAAAATCAGGGTCTCATTTTTGCTCAAAATTCACCAAAATTCAGTGGGGGGTTTAGGAGCACGTGGTGGTGAGGACCACGAGCAGCTGAGCAGCACAACTCTTTAGGGCACAGAGGGACTGTCACTGTGGTAGGGAGGAAGACAAGCCTCTGGAGGGCTGAGAGTCTGAAAAGTCCATTTTTGATTAAATAGGATGTTGTCAAATGAAGTACAGACCAGCCGTGCTGCAACTTTTACTTAAAGACCTGATTTGCAGAAATCTGTAGAAATACTAATAAAAAAATCCAAAAAGCTATTGGATTGAATTTGCTTTGAATTAATCTAATATTTTTATTTTTTGTATTGTTGGTTGGCTGTGTTCCTTTTTTGGTTTAATTTTTGACAAGTTTACTGGAAATAGTGATGCATTTCTTAATTTTAATGACCCATGATTAAGATAACATAACATTAACACTCCTAAGGCACATGTAAGCTCAGATACTTCAAACAGCAGCTGCCTGCTGTGAGACAACACATTTTGCTTTATTCATCAGTGAACTGAGTCAGTGGTGGCTTTTTACTCTTTGTCTCTCCTGTCATTGGAAGCTGTGGCTTTTTTCCTGTACTTTGAGCTATGAAATAAAACCACACTCAGTTTTGGACTTTCTGTGTTACTGGGGGTCTAAATGTTGGTTCTGCTCCTTCCATACTGGAGTTTTTGAAATTTAGGGGCTTGACTGCACAGGACTGATGGGTCCCTTTCATTACTTGGTTGCACTTTTTCCAGAGCTGAAAGGTGTTAGCAAGCCAACCCTCAAGCCTCTGGTGTACACTGTTGTTGCTCTGTTCTTTTGAGTTTTTCTAAGCTTTCTGATGTTTACATTCTTGTAATGGAGTTTTTTACACATTTTCATGTAAATAATGATTGTTTTACTTCTTCTCTGTAGGAGGAGAATTTCAATGGACTGTTAGTTTAACCAGTGTGGTTGGAGAGGTGGCAATGTCATCCTCCAATCCACTGTCACTTTTAGAATTCTGTAAGTGTTGAGGTCTAAAAAATAAAATACCATTTTCCTGTTCCTGTTCAGATGCTAGGACACCTAATGTGAGTTTGATTATTTCGTGTCACGACAGTGACTCCCTGTGATACCTTGAAGCCTGCTCTGGTGGGGAACTCCATCCCAGTTCCCTTGCCTGGGATCTCCAGCTCCCTTTAAAGGACTCCTGAAGTTTGTTTTTTCAGAAGCACCCAGTAAAGTGCTACAATAGCTCAGCAGACATCAGGAGGAATTAGGGCAGTTAAAGGGAAGGACAGTTGTACATTCCCACTGAACTCTTCTGCACCATCAGAGTGGGTTTATGACACTTTTAAATAATTTATTTAAATTTATCTGATGAGTGAGGTGAGTTAGAGGCCTCTGAGATAAAGGAGACCAGTCCCTTCTAGCTTTCTAGTTGTTGGTGAGTGTTTGATTAGTCACTTTGCTTCTCCATGACCCAGCTTCCTTATCTGAGAAGTTGTCACAGTTCCCTTGATGTGTTTGTAAAACATTTTGAAGTGTGGGAGTGATGGGTGCTTGGGAAAACCAGATTATGTCATTATTGGATGCTACAGATTGATTTTTGCCTGAAACATTTGCAAAGCTAACAGGAGTTCAGTGATTTTTGGTTTCATGTAGTTTTAAAACACTGTGTATATGTAATACCATGGAAGTCTGTATTTACCTATGAGTTCCTGTATTTTATAACAGGGAAACTGTTATTAATCAGAAGCTGAATAGGAAATAGATTAACAAGAACTAAATTGTTAGTGATGGTGGAAAACCAGCTAAGCAAGAGAGATATTTTTTCCTCAGTTCATCTGAAAAAAAAATCCAAAACTACTCCCAGAAACTCCCAAAAAAGAGTGAAAGAGTGAGGAACACTCTTCCCTGTTAATTTGCAAAGCCTTTCAAATGGTAATGTGAAAAAAGTATTTGGGATTTTTTTTGGTCATAGTACCTGTTGGCTTACCTCAGCATCACCACTTCTCTCTGGTATCACTAAACTTCCTAACCCTTTTATTCCTTCTCCTTTTCAGAGAACAAGGAACAGAAATTCCCTCCTGTGATTTATTTGTCCCTAAGTCTGGGCAGAGCTGCACTTCCCAACTGCTGTGAAGAGCTGGGCAAGGATGGATGGGACATAAAGCAAAGCAGAATTCCTGGAGCCTTAGTCACCAGTCTGATGGACTTGCAGTAAGTATGAGTAAGACTCACCTGTCTGCCACACAAATAAGTTCAGTGGTGCATTATTTACATGTTTGCTAGCAATGATAAGCAAATACCAGCACCAGCCTTCTTGAAGTGTCACAAAGAGTTGGCACGCTTGAGGGGCTGAGCAGCTGTTGAAATCTGCTTCAGTGACATTTGCAGTTCAGCTTTGGGCGAGATGATGCCTTGCTAGAGGTTCTAAAAAATAACCTATCACTTTGGGCTGAGTTATGTTGTGTTTTTACACAGCTGCAATGTGCAGGGTTTTGCTCTGCAAGGTAGAGAAAGGTATTTCTCAGTGCAGGACTTGAGGCACTTTCTAGGCTTTTTTTTCTTATAGAGCAACATGAGAGGATTCAGTAGGCAGCAGCATTTATTTGAATGATTGCTTGAGGAGCTGAGTAACTGCATATTTTAGATCTGCACCAGCAAACATTTTTGTATTTCTAGTGTCTGTGGCAATCAGTGGTTTTGCTCAACGTTAACGTTTAACTTTAAAATAAACTGCTGGATGCTTGAAACATTCAATGCAGAACCTCTCTTTTACCCTGTTTGCAAAACTTCCAATATTGCTGTGGCACAGTTCCCCTGCTGTGCTTCTCTCCCTGTTTTTGGTTCAGTGGCTACAACACACAGCCAAGAAAACAGCTCTTTAGAACACATAGGAGTGAAAAAAACGTGGCCTGTGGGGGCTGCAAGTATCATGAACTGGTTGAATTCGTATTTCCCGATGCTTTGCTGGTTTCTGTGTCATAAACCTCAGAGAGACACTTGAGTAAGTGTTGAGAGAGGGCCTGAGCATGGCACTGACACCGTGTGGGTCTCTGCCAGGATATTCTCTGACTCTGCTCCTGCCAGCAAGAGTGAGCACTGACTTGACCTTCTCAGTTTGTGCTGCCCTCGTGCTAATGAATAGTTGCCACTGTATAATCCTCAGGCTTGTATTGAGAGGCTGCTGAGATCTGATTTCATGCTGCACCTTAATTTGTACCCTCTCTTCAAATACTTCCGCTTGGTTTGGAGTTTTGGTGGTTTTTTAATTTGTTTTAATCCCCCCCCCCCTCTGCAAATCTGGCCTTTTTCCAAAGGGAAAACTGACAAGAAAGCTGGACAAAGCCTCCAGTTGTGATTGTTTTCTTTTTTGTTTGTTTGTATAGGTTCACACTTTGCTCTCCAACACTTGAATTGTTTCTGTACTGTTGACAAAGGAAAAAATGAACTCTACTCTAGTAAGTAAACAAAATATTCACAATATTCCTCTCTGATTTTTTTTTTTTCTTTTAATGCAGTTTTACTTCTTTACAAGTAACAGCCCGTTGAGTGATGTCTTGATTAACAAGTCTTTTAAATCATGGACTATTTGCTGTGTTTCCTTTTGGCAAAAAGGGGAAAAGATGCTGTGAGGCAGGTGTAAGAGCCTCGAATTAACCAACATTTCAAGTGCTCAGATACTTTTAGGGGACATTTATGCTTTTGAGCACATGCTTTTGATTTTTTTAAGCTTGTTTTGGTGGGATAGGTTAGAATGGCTTCTAACTAGTTCTTAAAGCTCTTCCAGGATAAATATTCCTGTTGCAGGCCAGTGTGTGTCAGAAATAGCTTAGGTGTACCTGGTGTTGTCACAGCACGAAATGGG
Source organism: Urocynchramus pylzowi (assembly GCA_013397555.1). Lineage (NCBI taxonomy): Eukaryota > Metazoa > Chordata > Aves > Passeriformes > Fringillidae > Urocynchramus > Urocynchramus pylzowi. Next base: position 835,037 of record VZRH01001124.1, on the reverse strand, counting down.
GCAGTAAGCATTTATCCTGGACCTGGACAAAGGCTGTTACTTGTCAGCATTTCTTTCTGTGATGGTGCTGTCCTTGCTGTTTATTTCTACCCTGTCAGACATCCCAGGGCAGTAATTTGTGCCAACAGCTTGGGAGGGCTGGGCTCAAGAATCCTTCTTAGGCTGGGCTGCTGTAGATCAGGAAACTGATCAGAGCTTTCCCAGCCTCACTCTGTGTTATATTTAATTACTCAAACCGTGAGGTTTTAGGCATGTTCTGTGACTTTCTCTGTGTAGACTGGAGTCCCTAGTAAGCATTCTGTGTGTGGGGGGTGTATTTTACAGAGCAGCACTGTGAGGTTGTGTCCTGCTGCCAGCCCTGTTTCTCACTTTCCCCCCAGGGCCCACCACCGCCCTACTACGAGAACAGGGGCTTCCAGCCAGAGCTCCCCTACGCTGCCAGGCAGGCAGCAGGTGCTAGCCCTTACCCCCAGCTCTTCTCCACAAACCCTCCCTCCGTGCCAAGCTACGTCCCAAGGGTTGCCACCCACCAGACCACCAGGCCAGCAGCACCCCCGCCCAGGAGAACCTGTGCAGCCAGTAAGTTTTTGGGGGGATTTCTCCAGGTTTTGGATCTGAGATCTGTCAAAGTAAGATAACAAAGGAAAGGGACCTCCCCTTCCAAGTTGTGCATTGAAGGAGCCACTTCCTTCATGCTTTTCTTCCTGTCATGCAGAAGTGACAGCTGGCTGGGGTGCTGGTGCAGCTGGGTGCTTTGGGAGGAAGGAGGGTGGAATGGAGAAAAGTCTGGCTAAAAACGACTGATTTTAATGCCAAATAAATAGTGCTGGTGGGTGGAAATTACTGGTGGGTGGAAATTGCTTTACTTGTGAACTGAATTTCTCTTCTCCTTGCTTTCATTTCAGGTCTAAGGAAAACCATAATAATAATATTATCTATATTAATAGTCATTTGTTGTGCAATTGCTGCTTTTTTCATCTGGTATTTTGGTAAGTTATTTTTTTAACTTATTTAATTTTATTTTTTTTTTTAGGAAAAGACGTATTAAACTTTTCAAGTTGGATATGTCCGTTCTCATTTTATGCTTTATTCTGAATTAAGGACAGAAAAGTCTTTGCTCCTTTTCCCCTAAGAGATGAACTAATGTTGCTTCTTAATGGCTCAGTTTTGTTTGTGGGTTGAGGTTGCTTTGGTTTTTTTTTTTTTTCCCTTTCTTTTTAATGCTGCTATTACTTTCCAAATTTGAGCTTCACTTAATTTCAGGTGAAGGGAGGGGATTGCAGTAAGTGTGCAAACCTTAATTGCAGGATGTAAATGGTCAAGATGTGTTTTGTTTTGCTAAAAAGACATCTCTCTTGAAGCAGAAGTCATTTACATCCATTTATTTGTTTCTGTGGGCCTTTTGTGTAAACATTGCATGAGCCCAGCACTCTAAGTTGTACCATGGATGTTTGCTTTAGAAATCATCCCCACCTGGGGTGACTGAGCTCTGAAGCAGGGCTGGACCAATTCTGTTCAGCTCAGGTGAAGTTTGCCTTGTGCTGTCTTAATTTCCCTTTCAATGAAAGCTGCCTTGCTAAAAAAGCAGGAAAGTAAAAATCTGGTGCCTCTCTTTTCTGTTCTGCTCAGAAGAGGAAGAGAGATCTAGTGGAAGAGGTCCCTGCTCATTGCATTGGGGTTGGACTAAAATGATGTTTAAAGACCCCTTCCAAACTATTCTATGACTTTAAGGCAGTTCATTTAGAACTATTAGGATGACTCTTCGTGTTCTTAGGGGTGGTTTTTTGACTTATTTTGATTGAAGCAGCCTGAGTGTAATCTTGTTTTTAAACAAGAGCAGAAGTACGTAATTGAGGCACTCACTCTCTTCCTCCTTTTCTACGTGCTAACACTTTGCCAGTGCAAGGCTGACTCCTTTCTGACAACTTTATGGTGCCTGATAATTCAGGGAGGCCAGGGGCCAAAACCCAATCAGCTGCATCAGAGACTTGATCTGTGCAGAGGACAGAGCAATCCATCTCTGCTGTGGCAGGCTGGCTCCCTCCCACCTCCGGGTTTAAGAGCCACTCCCAACCTTTTGCTCCATCAAAGAGGGGAAACTCTTTGAGAGCCGGGCTGGTGTGCAGCCCCGTGGCTGTGCTTCTGTCTCCCTGCAGTAGAGAATCACTGTCTCAGCTCCCTGATTGAGTGTGGATCCTCAGGGGTGTGCATGTCCCCCTCCCAGTGGTGCGACGGAGTGAGCGACTGCCCCAACGGGGAGGACGAGACCCGCTGTGGTGAGTGACAGCAGCCAGGGGCTGGGGGGAATCCTGCATCAACTGCAGCAGCCTGGGAGCAGATTGCCCTGTACAGAGCTTGACTAAGTTGCAACAAGGCTGTTTTAGCCTAAGGTCTGTCTTTAAAATGGTTCAGGATGTGTGCTGTGTATACGTATTCAGTTTGTTTCCAGCCCGAGTGAAAAGCTGGAGTGCTCAGGGCTTTGAGCTGCCTTGACTTTGAGTCAGTTTTTTAAATATCACCTTTTAATTTGAGTGGTGTTGGTGCAGAACTGGATCTAGCATTGTCCCAATCAGTGGTGACTTCTCAGTAAGCTTCAGGTGATAACAAACCTGGTGGTCTTCAGTAAGGCTTATCTTTTTCCATGTATTTTGTATTCCTTGTTCTCCTCTTAGTTCTTCAACTACTTCCTGAACTCATTTGTGTAAGAAAGCCTGGACTAATCATGGCTTTGAACTGAAAAGATGCCAAGGGAAGCTTTAGCACAGAGCTGAAGGTAGAAGGTGGAAACATTGATTTATCCATTCCAGAGGTTTGGCATCTTGTGTCCTGCCAGTCCCACACTGGAAAACTCCAGCTGTGCTTTAAATTCCCTCTGTAAACTTTTATTCAGCACATTCTCATTCAGGGTTAGCATTTGCTGGCAGCTGTTCCACTCCATTTGGTTGAATAATGGCTTCTTGGAGAAGCCTGTTTCAATCTGTTCTTTTGCTTGAACTACTTTTTATTAAATTCTTGTGCAAGCAAATACATAATGGGACAGGGAATGTCAGAGCTAATTGCTCCTGGTTACATTCTTGCTTTAGAAAGCAGTTCTCTGAAGAAATTTGGTGTATTAAGAGATAATATAATATCTTAATAATAAGAGATATTATTAAGATAATAAGATAATATGATCTATTTTTCAATAGATCATATTTTATTTATACGCAGTATGTAATGTATTAAGAAATAGATGGTTGCATCGAGAAAAGATCAGGAAGTTTTCATTATTGCAATCTTTCTCAGTGGTAGAATATAAAAGAATTTTGAGCATAAAAGCTGAAATGAAAGGATGAACCCTATCTTATACATTTGCATTTTAAAACTGATAGTTCTTCTAAACTGCCTTACATGAAAAGAAGTAAGTCATTGCCATATTTCTGTCTACTGGCTATTTACTCAGAATTTGAGTAGAAGGGAGCATTAAATTAACATCAGTTCATACATGAAGTGGATATTATGGGTAACTATTTGCAAGCAGAGAAAGCAGTAATAATAGCATGTGGTGTTCTTAGTTTCCTTTTTTTTTTTTCCTTTTTCCCTTTCTTCCTTTTCTGGCAGTTAGACTTTTTGGACCAAATTTTATCCTGGAAGTTTATTCACCTGTCAGCAAATCCTGGTATCCTGTTTGCCAAGATGACTGGAATGATGATTATGGGAAGATTGCATGCAAAGACATGGGCTACAGCGTGTAAGTGCAACCTCTGTCAGCCTCTGCTCAGACACAGAAAGGTTAAAATTTCCCTCTTGCCATTTTTAATGCCATTCTTGCTGTGAAAATGTACTGGCAAAGGCATCTCTTCATCTTGCCCTGTTACATGAGGTGCATACATATCAGGTAAAAATATTATTTTAACCCAGTGACTGGTGGGAAGTGGAACTTGACAGATGTTTGAAGAACCTGAGACTCTGGCTGGGCTGCACCACCAGGGTTCCACATTCACAAAAATAAAAATAAATACCATAAACAAAAATAAATATTTCTAGTGCTGTTATGTCAGAAGCTCTGGCTTGGCACAGCTCATTGTTATCACTTGTTTGAAAACTGAAACCAGTGCTGGGTGTCATCCTGGACTTTCTGTTTTGCAGGGATACATATTTCTACAGCCGTGGGGTGGAACCTGACGTCAGCTTCAAGAGCTTAATGAAACTGAACACAAGTGCTGGGAACACAGACTTGTACAAAAAGCTGTACAGCAGGTATCTTTGTTTAGTAAAAGCCTCTCTCCTTTCCCCCAGGCTCTCTCCAGATGCTGGAAGAGTGCAGCTTCTGCCTGCAGCACAGTGCAAGCACATCTTTCAGTGGGGATTGTTGGAGGGAAAGAGACTTTGTTTTAAATCTGATTGCAGCAACTGTTCTTCCTTCTTTTTAAAAACACAGCTGTCATTTTTCCATCCTCCCTGTCCTCTTCTAAAAGAAAAAAGGTCCCATCCTCTATGCTGTCTAGAAGGTTGCCATGTCAAAGGTGTTTTTCTGAGGTTCTTTGAGCACCAGCAGGAGTCTGTGTGTGCTGACAAGAGCTACAAGCTGCAACACATTCACAGCAGCTGGCACTGCCTTTTTTCCAGTCACATGAACACACAGCATGCAAAAATGGATCTCCACTGTGGAAAGCATCATTTTTATTATCATTAAAGAACTCTGAAGTGTCCAGTGTCAAAACCTGTGGGCTGCTGTGCCTGCAAACTTCCTGCAGCTCCCTTGTTTAGTTCTTCTGCAATGACTTCCTAAATCAGCTCCACTTTATCTCAAGCTGTTCTTCATCTTGCTTCTCAACAGGCTTTCAAACCTTTTGTGCTCATGCCTGCAGCCTCCCACAGGACAGTTTTGGTGAATGCAAGGCATGGTGGAGGCCAGATGGTGAAGGAAGGAGGGAACCCTCTGCAGGAAGATGAGGCTGAAGGCAGGGCATGTAGCTGGAAAGGGCAGAAAGCAGCTGGAGGGTGGACTTTGCTCACCGTTTCCTTCACTGAGTGCCTAAGATTCTGTTTGTTTTTTTGTTTTTTTTTTTTTTATTTCTCCTGCAGTGCTTCCTGTGCCTCAGAAAAAGTGGTTTCTCTGCGCTGCATAGGTAACTCACTGGCTTTTGCAAACTTCTGCTTCTTCATGCTTTGAGATGCTCTGGCTGGCAAGTCCTTTTGGACCTGTGGCATTAATTGCTGTTTTTGCATGGGCAGATGATTTAACTCTGGTTCCCAAATAATGCATTTTTAGGAGCAGGGTGGGAGAGGAGACAAGGAATACAGTGCTTTGGTCTTTGCTGCCACTGGTTCCTTTAAATGACTTGTGGTGAATCTCCATGTTCACCTCCCAGCACTGTGTTGGGATGTCTGGGGCACATTTGCTCTCCAAGATTCAGCAACTGGGTGGGCAGTGCCTTCTTGATGGTGGTTCCTGTCCCAAGGAGTCTCCTGGCTGTTGGCAGCACAGAGATGTCTGAATTCCCAGAGACTCTCAAAAAGTGGGAAGAGTTATGGTGGACCAAGGGCAGCAGCTGCCAGGTGGGGTTTGCAATTTAATGGGGGTCTGGGCAAGAGCAGGCTTGGGATTTGGTGTCAGGGCAGGGGTTTGAGCTGTGGTGTGCCCACCATGGTGCGTGCACCCCTCTGCCAGGGGAGCCTGAGGTGCAGAATCCACCTCCCAGCTCGCTCTTTGGTGAACCTGTGTGTGTGACTGACCTTTCAGAGTGTGGCCTGTCCAGCAAGAGCGCGAGCATCATGAACAGGATCGTGGGGGGCAGCGGGGCCGTGCTGGGGCAGTGGCCCTGGCAGGTCAGCCTGCACGTGCAGGGCACCCACGTCTGTGGGGGCTCCATCATCACCCCACACTGGCTTGTGACAGCAGCACACTGCGTGGAAGGGTGAGTCCCTCTCTCCGTGGCTGCTTCACAGAATTCACAGAATGAGCAGGTTGGAAGAGACCTTCAAGATCATTGAGTCCAACCCAGCCCCAGCACCTCAACCAAACCCTGGCCCCCAGTGCCACATCCAGGCTGTGTCAAACACACCCAGGGATGGGGACTCCACCACCTCCCTGGGCAGCCATTCCAGAACTTTATCACCCTTTCTGTAAAAAACTTTTTCCTGATATCCAAGCTATATTTCCCTTGGTGCAGCTGGAGGCTGTGTGCTCTGGTTGTGCCAGTGCTGCCTGCAGACAGAGCCCAGCCCCAGCTGAGCACAGGCACCTTTCAGGAGCTGTGCAGATGCTGAGGGCAGCCCTGAGTCTCCTTTTCTCCAGGCTGAGCAGCCCCAGCTCCCTCAGGGGTTCCTCACAGGGTTTGTGTTCCCAGCCCCTCTCCAACCTCGTTGTCCCCTCTGGATGTGCTCAGTGTCCCAAGGTCCTTCCCAAACTGAGGGCCAGAGCTGGGCACAGCACTCGAGGTGAGCCCTCAGCAGTGCCCAGCACAGGGACAGAGTGACCTCCCTGCTCCTGCTGGCCACACCATTCCTGATCCAGGCCAGGAGCCTTTGGCCTTCTTGGCCACCAGGGCACTCTGCTGGCTCATGTTCAGTCGCTGTCACCAGCACCCCCAGGTCCCTTTCCACCTGGGCACTGTGCAGCCACACTGACCCCAGCCTGTAATGCTGCAGGGGGTTATTGTGGCCAAAATGCAGGACTCAGCACTTGGATTTATTGAACTTCATCCTGTTTGCCTTTCTTCAAGCTGAAATGCAAAAATTTATTCGATTCTCCCGACTTTTTCCTTTAAAACTGAATTCCCCCCCCTGCCTGGCATGCAGGTGCTTGGTGCAGTGTTTTGTCTGTCCTGTAAATTTGAAGTATTCAGGGAAGATTGGTTCTGGAGGAGGCTGGCTGCAGTTCATCCTGTCTGCTTTCTACAGGAAGCCTTATTTTATATTTTGTCTTATTTACAAAATGAAATGGGTGATGTTGAGCACAGACACCCACTCAATTTAAGATGTGAACTCAAGGCAGAAAATTTAATGCCAGCCATGGCGTTGTTTCCATGAAGATGTTGAATTACACTGTGAGAAACCCCAAAGGGAACTCCCCCCACCAAATTCTCAAATATCACACTGCTGTAGATATGATCAATTTAAAGATGCCTGTGCCATTTATTTCTTCATATCTTCTTGCCACAGGGTAGTAAAGTCCAAGTCAGTATTAAATACAGATTTATATCTATCCAAGGAGCACTTTATGTAGCCATCAACAAGAAAAATAGCTGGTGCTTTGTACATTTTTAACCTATAAAAGAGAGTTGAGGGTTCTGTGGTACCCTCAGAAAGGGTAAGAATTTGTTTAAAAGGTGGCTGCTTCTGTTGGAGGGAAAACCCACAAAGCAAAAACATTTTTAATGGTTGGTTGGCTGGGCAACAGTTTGAGGCTGAGGCAAGGAAGAATATTTGTCCTTAACCTTGAGAAAGGAATGCAAGTGTTGATTTCTACCTGGAGATCTTATCCCTCCTTTGTTGTCTGTTTGAGCTCTGTAGTGAGCAAAAGCTTTGGGAATGGCAACCAAGCTGCAGCTGGCACAAACCTGGTTTTCAGCCTGGTCTGGGTTTTTTTGGAGGTGGGGTGACTTGCAGGCACAACTGCCTTGGTGCTTCTCATGGAAGGAGTTTTAACACTTGTGGCAAGTTTTCTATTAAGCTTTTGTAATCTGTGCTGGAGCACAAGAGGCTGCTTAAATAACATCTAGTAAGCATGCTTCACATTAAAAAAAACCCACCAAAACCCAAAACCAGCCTAAAAAAAGCCCTGGTGTTTTCAAGATAGTGAAATTCTTTCACTAGATCATGTTTTTAGTAATTCTGGCTTCTGCTGATACTACTGACATGTGAGACTTTAGAAATACCTGCCTGATCCCTCAGTCATGGAAATCAAAAGGCTTCAGTGTTGCAGTCTCAGACTTAATTTGTTGTGCTGAGTGATTAAGGGGATGGACAATGATACTTAACCCACTGCAAAGATTTTTTTTTTTTTAATATATTTTTGAAACTAGAGCCAAGCTTTCCTCAAGTTACATGTCTGGAAATTTGTTTGTCTTATTCTTCAGAAATGGTAGCCAAATGCACGTGCATTTTTGGTCACACAAACATTTGACTACACATCTCCTGAAGACAGTTTTTTGAAGGTCCTAAGGCCTGTCTTGTCACCACAGAAGAAAACCTTCAGACCTTTTCTTTGTTCTGTAGGCGACTGTCTGACCCACACAGCTGGAGGGTTTATGCTGGGATTCTGAATCAGGATGAGATGTTCTTTAGAAGTGGATACAAAGTGCAGCAGATAATTTCCCACCCAGATTATGACACAGACTCTAAAGACAATGATGTTGCCCTTATGAAGCTGGAGACACCTCTGACTTTTACTGGTAGGTATTCTGCTCTTCTTAAGGGAAAAATCCAGTGGCAGTGAGCACACCTTTTAAAACTCCTGAATTTCATCAAGCAATCCTTGTAGACACTTATTGGGAGAAGACAAAATGACCCTTGAGACAGAGGGCACTGATTTCCTAAGCAGGATTTATTTAAATCTATTACATGGGTAGGGGGTTTGGGCTCATCTCAATAATATACTTTTACCTCAGAATGCTCTGTGGTGCTTCAGTTTAGCCACTGCTGTATGTGCAGACCACTGCAGGTGCAGTGCAGGAGCAGCTGATCAAATCCCAACTCAAGTCAGGTCAAATGATGGTCAAAAAACCCTTCAGAACTCAAAATTACGAGAAGTTCATTTCATAAAAGCAGACGTAGGTTGTTTGTAAGCAATCAGTACAAAATAGAGAACAAGCCATTATTTAAACTTGAAGTGCTTTTTGTGCACGGGCCCTTTGTGTTTCAGTGCATCAGTTTAAAGCTACCAGGAGTAATCTGAAAGGGATTTTCTGCTGCTGAGAGCAGGGAGATCATCTGTTTTCCAGGTTTTTGTGCTGCACACTTCTCGTATATATCAGTACTGAATCCTGCTTGTCTTGTGATTATTTTCAGCAGAGTTCTGCAAAGAGAATGCAGAGCTGCAGTTTTCAGATGTTTTTCTTTGTCTTCTACTGCTCAGAAGTGCTGGTGTTAATTGTTCTATTTAACCTGATGAATTAAGGTAGAACCATTAACTGCTTGTCCCTCACTTTGAGGTGAAGATGAGGTAGATTTGAGGTGAAGATGAGGTAGATTTTAGGTGAAGATCAGGTACCCCTCAGGGAAAGGGCAGCTGGTAAACTCTGCTGCTTCCTGCATTGTCTGCCTGCAAGGAATGTAAAATATAGAGGGAATGCATGGTGTGTAAGTGGTGGCCATTTAAATGTATTTTGAGTTCTGTCTGAACATCTATTTTCTGTTTGTTTTGCAGAAACTGTGAGGCCAGTTTGTCTGCCCAATCCAGGAATGATGTTCCAGCCTAACCAGCAGTGCTGGATATCAGGGTGGGGAGCAGAGTACCAAGGAGGTAAAAAGTGCCTCTGGAATATTTTGATCTTTCACATAAACTAGTCCTCTTCATCCTATGAATATTGTTGCATGGGCTGATGGGGCAGTTTGAATTAGATCTGGTCATACACTATTTTTTCACCCATTTTACAGCCCCCCAATATTTACCCAGGGCATTCTGTCTCAATGAAAGTTGTGAGGTTTTTCATTCAGCAGACTGCAAAGGGCCCTCAGATCAGTTCTGGGGGCCAGAAATACCCACCCAGGAGTTGACTCTGTGCCCCTGCTGGCAGGGCCACCTCTCCTGCAGCAAGGATTGCTGTGTGCCAAGCGTGTCCTGTGGATGTGGGAAAGGGCAGGACCTGCTCCTTTCCACCACCTCAGGCTGAAAGAGAATAAAGCAAGTAAATTTTCAAGGAAAATTTACTGGAATTTTCACTGGAAAAAGGAAAGGGAGGAAATGGTTTTTTTGGTATAAGAAAGGTACTTGGGGAGGTCACCTTGACCTCTTGTAGACTTCCTACATCTTAAATTTCCATCCTGCTGCTTCTATGAAGTTTATTTCATCTTGGCTGCTGGGATTTTTTGTAACAGCGAAGCAATGTGGTGCTGATTCTGGTTTTGTCTCTGCACTTTTGTGCATATTCCAATTCTAGGTAAAACATCAAATAACTTGAATTACGTTGCGGTGCCCTTAATAGAACGCTCGAGGTGTAATGCTGTTTATATCTACAATGGCATGATTCTGCCTACAATGATCTGTGCTGGAGACCTAGCAGGGGGAATTGATTCCTGTCAGGTAATTATTCCTAATTAATAGCTAATAATTATATGAAAGATTAAATCAAAATGATCTGATTACTTTTGTGGCCTTGCTAGTAGGCTTTTTATTTCTCTAACTCTCTATCTCTCTATTAAAACTAAATCCTATGCCCCCCAAAATTAAAAACGTGCATTACATCTGCTTGGGCTTCTGGTTCTTTTAGGGGTGCATCCCTTTAAAGAGAAGAGCCTTTGTTTCATCATCTGAGTGGCTGCCAGTGCTGAGTTCTCACTAAATTCCCAAGGGGGGTGAGGCTCCTTTTTAATGCTTCAAGGATGGTTTGTTACCTGGTACTTGAAAGGGATCAAATGCTCCTCATAACCACAGCATTATTACCATTATTGTATTATTAATCACAGCACAGACTTTCTTGTGCTTGTGAACAAGAAAGTCAATGATGCCAATCTTAATTAGAAGGCTCTGGGCAAATTATTTTCATCCCTTTTGGAAGCAGACATTAATATACCTACTTGCCATTCAGGGAGTCACTAAAACAAGATATGGTGTCGATTTTGGTGTTAAAAGATAAACACCAAAATTGCCACCATATCTTGTTTTAGTGACTCCCTAAATGGTAGGCAGGTATATTGCAACTGAAGTTGTGTTCCTGGAGTGAAATGGGTCGTGCTTTTCCTGGTGGCTGTGTCACTAACAAGGTGTTTGTGTCCCATGCAGGGTGACAGTGGAGGTCCTCTGGTGACTCACCACCACTCTGTGTGGTGGCTGGTTGGAGATACCAGCTGGGGCACTGGCTGTGCCACTCCCAACAAACCTGGAGTGTATGGGAATATGACTGTGTTTACAGACTGGATTTATAGAAATATGCAGGTAAAAAATTCGGAGTTTTTCCGTAAATTTTAAGGCCCCACACCCTGAAACGTGGTTTTACTTTAAAAAAAAAAAAAAAAAAAAAGTGACTTGCATGGTAACTAAGCTGTTTGTTGGGAAGCATCCAAGTGATTGCTAAGACAGAACCTGAACCTTTGTTTTCTATTTTATTTTGTCTTTTAAACAGGCAAACAGATGACAACACTCTCTTTGCTAATCGATGTTCCTGAGGACAAGAATGAATGAAGCCATGGGGGCCTGGGATATTTATTCACTTTGTGGTTGATTTTATTTTTCCTCTTTGATTTTTCTTTTAAAAAGTAACATGAAGGATTGCACACTTGGTTCTGTGCTGGCTACAGTGACAGATCTTAATCAGTGAAGGATTATCACAATGAGCACCTTTCTTCTCCTTGTGGTGCCTGGCAGAGTCATTCTGCCAACTGCTTGCTGAAATGTCTCTCTTTTGTTGAGTAACTTTCACTTGATGATCAGGCTTATAATGACAATTTCAATCACAATTTAATTTCAGATTTTCGTAGCAGGATGCTGAGACAGTTGGTTTAGTAGTTTTTAAATTAAATGTTAAGTAATGTAAATGTTGAATCTCCGAGCTGCTGGTTGGCAATTTAAAAAGAAATTAATGTTTTTTTTAGTATAGAATTACAAAATGGTTTGGGTTGGAAGGGACCTTAAGGATCATCCACTTCCAACCCCACTGCCAAGGGCAGGGACACCTTCCACTATCCCAGGTTGCTCAGAGCCCCATCCAAACTGGCATTAAACACTTCCAGGGATGGACCATCCTCAACTTCCCTGGGCAACCTGTTCCAGTGCCTCACTACCCTCACAGGGAAGAATTTCCTCCTGAACTCTAATGTAAATGTACCCTCTTTCAGTCTGATGTCACTAGCCCCTGTGCTCTCACTCCATGTCTTTGTCCAGAGTCCCTCTCCAGCTCTCTTGTAGGCTCATTAAGGACTGGAAAAGGTGGTGAGGTCTCCCCAGAGCCTTGTAGAGGCTGAACAACCCCAGCTCTCTCAGCCTGTCTCCATAGCAGAGGTGCTCCAGCCCTTGGAACACCTTTGTGGCCTCCTCTGGACTTGCCCCAACAGGTCCATGCTGTGGATCCCAGAGCTGGATGCAGTATTCCAGGTGGGGTCTCAGGAGAGTAGAGGGTGAGGGATGTATATGAAGGGAATTTTTCATGCACTACAGTACAGGCACAGGAAATAAAAAAACCACACTGTATATTCAGGTAGTTAAAAATCCTCAGGATCTCAACACAGCCGTCAATCAAAGTCAGACTCTTGCAGTCTGGCTGCCTCAGACCTTACAAAAAAGTGCTGTTCTGACCTTACAAAAAAGTGCCTTAAGCTGCTCTGAACCCAAAATGGGCCCGTTGTCGATGTGGGATTTGGAGAGGGATGTCCTGGACAGGGATGCCCTGGACAGGGATGTCCTGAACAGGGGATGCCCTGGACAGGGATGTCCCTGGACAGGGATGTCCCTGGACAGGGGATGTCCCTGGACAGGGGATGCCCTGTTCAGGGATGCCCTGGACAGGGGATGCCCTGTTCAGGGATGCCCTGGACAGGGGATGCCCTGTTCAGGGATGCCCTGGACAGGGGATGCCCTGTTCAGGGATGCCCTGGACAGGGGATGCCCTGTTCAGGGATGCCCTGGACAGGGGATGCCCTGTTCAGGGATGCCCTGGACAGGGGATGCCCTGTTCAGGGATGCCCTGGACAGGGGATGCCCTGTTCAGGGATGCCCTGGACAGGGGATGCCCTGTTCAGGGATGCCCTGGACAGGGGATGCCCTGTTCAGGGATGCCCTGGACAGGGGATGCCCTGTTCAGGGATGCCCTGGACAGGGGATGCCCTGTTCAGGGATGCCCTGGACAGGGGATGCCCTGTTCAGGGATGCCCTGGACAGGGGATGCCCTGTTCAGGGATGCCCTGGACAGGGGATGCCCTGTTCAGGGATGCCCTGGACAGGGGATGCCCTGTTCAGGGATGCCCTGGACAGGGGATGCCCTGTTCAGGGATGCCCTGGACAGGGGATGCCCTGTTCAGGGATGCCCTGGACAGGGGATGCCCTGTTCAGGGATGCCCTGGACAGGGGATGCCCTGTTCAGGGATGCCCTGGACAGGGGATGCCCTGTTCAGGGATGCCCTGGACAGGGGATGCCCTGTTCAGGGATGCCCTGGACAGGGGATGTCCTGTTCAGGGATGCCCTGGACAGGGATGTCCTGTTCAGGGATGCCCTGGACAGGGATGCCCTGGACAGGGATGCCCTGGACAGGGATGCCCTGGACAGGGGATGCCCTGGACAGGGATGCCCCAGAGCTGCAGCAGGAGGAGTCTCAGTGCTGAGGTCCCTGGCTGAGCACACTGAAGGTGACTCTGGACCTCTCCCTGCTGTGTGCAGCCAGCTGAGCTGCACCTCGAGCTGCACACACTCACACAGACACAGACTGGATGCTTTGTACAAGGAAACTTGTCTCTGCAGGACGAGATGAACTACCTCATTTGTTAAATTTGGCTTCTGATTCCTTAGAGCTCTCCTTTATGTATCCACCTGTATGTTGTTAGCAAAATGTAATTTGTATCTGAGTGCCACCTGACTGAGGATTTTGAAAATAATTTATAATCGTGGTAGAGGATCAAAAAGCCATATCAAGTCACTTTGTTAAGAAGGATAAATCTTTATTGAATGAAATGACTCTACTAGTCTTGTTTTCTCTTTTGGTACTGAAATGCAATTATCTTACATGTAAACACTGCACCAAATAAATTGGGTTTTTTTTCCTTTTTTTTTTTTTTTTTTTTTTTTTTTTTTTTTTTTTTTTTTTACAAATAGTTTTCCTTAGTTGTGCTTTATATCTGTTTATTTGGATTTTGTTTTGGAAGCAGTTGCTGGATTCAGTGTATGAAGTGCTTTGAGAGTCTGATTAAAAAAAACCAAAACCAACAACAAACAAACAAAAAAAGAAAGAAAAACAAGAGGGTGAGCCAAGAGATTATTTTAATTCCAATATTTCAGATCCTTGAACAAACCCAGGGAAATAGAGCAGGATGTCCAGGAATGCTGAGTGTTTTTGGTGGCTGGGTCTGATGAAATCATGCTGACTTAATTGAATTAAATAAGGAAGTTTAGCCTGCAGGCAGTGGCTTGAGGGAGTCACACCCAATTTTGTCATTCCCCCTCTTGCTGCCTGGAGCAATGTGTCCTTGCCTCTCCTCTCTAGGTGTGAGATGGGTGTTTGCAATAGCACTTGTGCATCAAGTGCACCTTGGGGGATGGGGGAATACCATGAAATAACCAACGAGTTTGAAGTACTTTCAATACAGAAATTAAAAAATTAAGTTGTTACAGGTATGAGACACTTTTTCTGTGGCTTCTTGCAGCACTGCAAGTCACTAATAGCAAAATAATGTACTGGGAGAAAGGGGAAACTGGCTGCAGTGTTCAAGGTGGTTTAGGAACCTGGGTGTTGGGGTGAATGCTGTACCAAAAGTCAGGCACCAGCTGCAGTTCCATGCCACAGGGACAAACCCTTTCTGTCATACCTAGCCTGAGGAGAAGGCTTCTCTAGCAAGAAACTTGGAAATGACTACATCACACGCTGGTATAAACACATTTTTTCTAGCTGGATGCAGGCATTACTTTTGGTTATTAAACCAAATCTTCCATGTGAGAAATGTCATGAACATAGTGTGTGATATATTTTGCATTGGCTTCCATGAAATGAAAGAGCTTTTGCAAAGGTTCTCTTTGCCCTGGGGAGGGAAAGGAGAAAGGCAGCAAAACACATGCTGAGACACCCTTGTAATGTTTAATACCTTGGGAGGTTTCTTTCCTTCTGGACATGAAAATCCTGCCCTCTGGTGAGCTGTCCATCAGTCCTGAAATTTCAGGTGATGCTGCAGATACTTGAGAGGAAGAGCCTCTTGGCCTTCTGCAAATCAGAGAGCTGGGAAAGGAGACTGAACAGAGGCAATGGCAGCCTCTGGATGCACCAGTCACATAAAGGAAATAAACTTTCTTTTCCTTCTAGGCTGGAAGGGTTTCATGCCTGCTGTGTGCTCCTCTCTCCCTCCTGGGCTGAGACTTAGTGGTGACACTTTGCAGAGGTGTATTTTAGGTGATAGCAGGAAAGAGAACAACCCCAGCAAGGCAAAATCACAAAGGGAAGTGGGAGATCATCAGTGTCACGCACTAAGCTTCATTGAGGAAAGTTAGATAATTTGATTTCTACAGTAAGTTTGTGACTTACACAGCTTCCATCATTAAAAAGAGAAAAAAACCCAAAACAACAAAACATAATCCTCAGAGTGTTAGCTTTTTAATGATTAGTCCAGTGGTTGCACAGAGTTCACAAAGAAAATGTTTAAAAAAGGGATAATGTTTACTTAATCACAACTCCTCCAGTGGAGCTCTTTATGCAAAGGCAGCTGTTTGCATATGATTATGGAAAATAAAGAAAAACTGAACACTAGAAATTAGTATCAAAGGTCAGGGCTGACACTACATTTTTATGGGATTATATGAAATTCTTCAGTAATGCTAGAAGATGAAGAGAAAAAAAAAAAACTTATGAAAAACAAAGAAATTACAACAAGCTGAATTCTCTCACGTACTGGCAGGCTTTGGTGAGACGATCAACTCTCTGGCTGAGGTAATTCCTGGTTTTAGCAGCTTCAGAGTCCTCGTCAAGGAGAAAGTTTAACTTCTCTTTGTCTTGTAAAAGTTGCAGCATTGAGGTCTGCACATTTTCTCCAAAGTCATAAAGGACAGAAGACAGGATGATCAGAGGTATCTGATTGGCGAGGCGCTTACTTGCTTCCTGCAAGATGGAGGGAAAAAAGGCAAAATACTAAATTGGTAAAAAGAACTGAAAAATGAAAGGTCTATAGGTAAACTGGTAAAAAAAGTGGTTCCAAGGTTTTAAAATGTTGGACTGAGTTACTGTTCAAGAAGGGAGTGCTGCTATGAACTAAAAAAATGTTTGCAACCAATGTCTTTTGTGCCTGAAATCCAAAAATTAAGAGTACTGGGGATATCAGCTGTTGCTTTTCTTTCCTCAGCAAACTAAAGCCAAGGCAGACTGTCCTCTGCTTAGCTCTGTCAGCTGTCACTGGGACAAGTCATAGGAGGACATTCCTGACAAACAGAACTTGTGCCCAGTCCAACCTGTCTTCACTGAATGGGAACAATAAGTTTTGATGCAAGAAATCAGAGAGTGATTTTTCCTAAAGCTGGTATATTCCTCTATTCGATTATTATTTAGATGGTATTTCTGATGTGCTTGTCCTTTTAAGTTTAAGACAGCTTTGGAGGAAGCTTTAGCCTTAAGGGGAAAATGTCCTCAGCTGCAGTGAGACCAGACTGTGCCTACTTGACATCTGTTGATAACCCCATGAGATAATCTCCTGTCTGAGCTGACCAACTGCCTTCTTCATTTATGGATGCAAACTGAAACAGATTGATTCAGAAGAGTTTGTGGGGTCTTTTCCCCATGGACATCCACAGGGTTTGGGGGCCCACCTGGTGTTTTTGGGCAACATGAGGTTCTAAACCTCTCCCAGCTCTGGGAAGTGGCTGCCTCCAGCCCTTCTGCTGCTGGGTGAGCACTTGTACCTAAGTGCCTGGCTGCAACTGAGAGGTTCTGTCCTTCTCTTTGTAGTACAACTTGGCAGCCATGGACATTTCCATCTCATTCAAACTGTATTTGGCCTTGCATAAGTCAGCCCCATGGGGCTGTGGTGCCCTGGAATTTATGGGATTGTTGAAAACGACTCTCAGGGCATTTACAAAAATATTTAACTGCAGATAAGGCATATAGCAGAGTGTGTAGCAAGGTGGGATGGACGTGCTTATGCACTTTTGGTTTTGTTTCTTGTTCTATGAGAGCCAAAGGTTTTGTCATCATCAGCCTGAGCAGCCTGACCATTTAATTGCAGGAATTTGTCACAAAGCCTGCTATTGGAATTCAAAGTGAGCTGCTACCTACCTTCCTGAATTATTAATATGGAACTTGTTGCTTTCTGAGGGAGCTTCACAACAAAGCAAATCTTGATACTGCATGTTCTCTTTTCTTTCTTTAACGTGATCCTATGTTAAAACACCCCATTTGTCTTCAGAGGCTTCACTGACAGGGTGCTATCTGCAGTACAGCAGATCTCTGATCTCTACAGACCACTGACAGATTTTATTGTAATGTTTTATTATTGCTCCTCCTGCTGTAGTAGTTTAGGATCTGACTGCAAGCCACAGCCACTTTCTGCTGGCTCCAGGAATGTGCAGAGTGGCTTGAGGCTGACCTGAGCCAGACTGGGAGGTAGCTAACAAGTGGTTTAGGAGCCAGCTGTCACTTTGGCACCTTCAGGCTTTTCTAATCACCATATCCTGCATCCTGCCACCTGCTGATACAGCCCAGCTTCGCCCTGACACTCTCATCACTGGTCAGAAGCTCCAAGAAGTTTGTGCAGAAGCTGAACATCTACCTGAATGAGACACTGAGATACCCCTTGGCTATGCCCTGCACAGTGCTAGGGTGGCATACAAGGCTGTATTGATCCAGCAAGATCTGGCTGAGGGGGGATCTGCTGTAGCATTCAGGGGGCAACAAATCTGCCTGTGAACTCACAGAGAAATAGGCACTGGTGTGGGAAACCATCTCCACGACAACAGAGGGCTCCCTTGGAGCAATCTGAGACTGCAGATTCTTCCCTGAGGACATGTTGAGAGAGTTTTCTGCCTTAACAGCATTTAAATCACCAATGTAAAGGTCATCCTGGCAGTACACGATTCTCTCCATTTTAAACTGTGCCCGGATATGTCTTTCAGCCTCCATTGCTTGTTTCTCTCTAATGTCTTCAATTTTCACCTAGAAAAGAAAGGAACAAGAAGTTCTGAGACATTTGCTCCCTTTGGGGAGGTGCCAGTGCTTAGCAGTGTCCCCAGGGAATGGCAAGGTGGGCACAGTGTTCAACTGCCCTTGTGCAGCACTGTCTAGTCCCAGAACATGGGAACATGGAGTAATGCTTTGGATTGTGGTCTCTCTCTTGTGAAAGAGCTGGAAAATGTGGCAGTTTTGTCCCCTCCTAACACACAAGTGGGATCAGTCCAAACCTGGTGCTTGAAACCCAAAGGAAAATATCTTTTTTGTTGTCAGCAAACCAACCCTGTCTAACCCCTCTCTGTCTGGTGCTTTCATTGCAGCCATCTGATGCTTCCTGGCCTTCGTGATACTTCCACCTAAAAGTCTGTGGGGGTGGCAAAGTTCCCTCAGTCATGCTCAAATTCCCTTAAAATGCTTTCCTAGCATCCCTAAGAAAACAACCCACACCTTTTCTCATGTCCAGTGTTTGCCAGAACTTCTTCCCTCTTCATTCCTCTCACTGTGTTACACCTAAAGACCCTGCCTGAACACTTCTGTGTGTGGATGAAACAATTTATTTGTTTGCTGTCTGGTTGGCCTGGGAGCTCAGTAGGGTTTGACCATGCAAGTGAAATAGCAAACCACCTATTTCACTCACATTTGCCTCTGAGTTTCCTTTTTCAGCAGTACCCTGCTGAGTGAGTGGACTCTGTTTCCTGGCTGCCAACATTGCCTCTCATCTTTTCCTCAAAGCTCTTTCTGAGAAAAGGCCTTCAAGGCCATCCACACCACTGAACTCCACCCCAAAACATGCTAATGCCCAAACTGTGAACATCCATCTTCTATTTTTTTCATGGCTGGATGGTTTTTGGTTTGTCTGCTCCTGCTGCCTTTTATCAAAGATGAGATTTCCTGCAGATGAGATTCCTGCAGCAATCCCTGGCTTGCTTTCAGAGAGGAAAAACAGTTGAGCACTCTGAGAAACCATTACAGGACTTAAATCTGAAGTTAATGATAAACTCTTCAAGGTAGCCACACCAGGTTTTCTTTGCACTGTCAAGAATTTGAGCAGAATGAATAAAGAATGTATATATTGATCTTGTCAAAGTTGTGCAAAATGCACTTTCATTAGTACCATTATAATCATGCCATCATTTTCAGGCTCTTTCTTATTTTCCTGCAAGAAATTCCACACTTGCATTAGGGTAATGCAGTGAGGCAGGTACCACAAGCATGGATGTATTTACAAATGCCATTCTGTCTTTTGAGAATCTCAGGTCGTAGTAGTGTCTCACCTTGGCAACTCTGCTTAGATTGTGAAAATTAGCAAAATTCCTTTTAGTGAGTTCCATAAATTTCTCTTCAACCAGGTCTAAGGGAAGAACAGAGAGACAAAATAAAGTCAGATAAGTAAGTGAGGGTTTTAAGCTATTGTTAATATGAGACTTGGGAGACTACTCATTTTCTCTATTCATTCAGAAGTAGCTGAGCTGCTGTACTGGTGTACTCTGCCTTTATGACACATACAAACAAGAAGAAATTTAGATTTCCAGGTCCAAGAGTGTGACCACTTAACACCAGGTACTTCTACTGTACTGTTTCCTCGCTGTGTTATTTATTATAGTTATTTTCTAATTTTTTATAGTTATGCTCTATTTATTATAGTTATTTTCTAATTCCCTTCCAAGAGCCAGTGGGAAAAGTATGAACAAATGCTGGAGACCATGTGTAAAGATTGAAGGCTCTAGAGAAGGAGCAATCCCTGAGCTGAATCAGATTTATTTCCACACTCTGAAGGATCCTGAGAGCATCAGCTTCTCCTGGAAAATAAACTTGTCAGGCCCAGCAGTGTCCCCCACACAAGAGCCTCCCATGGGCTGGGCCATACTCATCACGTTGTTCAGGATCTCAATTGCTGGCTCCTCCAGTTCTCTGATCTGCTCTTTTATAATGTCCTCAAAAGTCCTGTAGTTGCTGAAGCCTGGGAACTCCCGCCCACGGTACTTGTCTTCGTATTTCCACACTTTACCAGGGACGTTTTTTTTAGCTGTAATGGTAAAATAACATTGCTTTGCTACTAAATCACTCAATGCATACATTTCAGGTTTAAGAAGGAAGTCTATTTCTCCTCTTTGAGTTGTTCCTGAGAGGAAAAGCTGCTGAGATGATTTTTTACCACAGAACAGAGCTAACAGGATGTTGCTCTCTGAATGAGCCATTTCACACATTGCATCAAGTATCTGAGTGACAGAAATTAAGATGGGCCACAAAAATTCTGGTTCTTGATATTTTTAACCTCACAGAAATAGCTGGCCATTACCAGTCACTTCCAAGTTTAAAAAAACCCTGAACAAATCAACCCTCCCCAAGCTCACCAAACACTTTTTCTGGGGAATCTACTGTTGACTAGTTATTTTTATTTAAGATATCACAGTCAGTATTTCTTTGTTGATACTATGCAAATTTGGTAATTTTTTTTTGTGTGAGGTATCACTTTAGCCCAGAGCTAAAGTGAAAAAAACCCCACCCAGATTCTAAAATAGTAATAGCAATAAAAAATTAAAACCATTAAGAGTAATAATAAAAATTATTATCTAGATTGTTATTATTTATTATTATTCATTGGTGTTGCTGTTACTTAGAAGAACGGTTCACAAAATCATCAACAAATTCTGTGCCAGTTTCTTGATTTTATTGCTGTGCTGGGAGAAGAGAGACAAGCACTGACCTCTCTGTAATGACAGCATTTAACACAAACTGTGTCTGTGTCCCCAGGACACCACAACAGATGGATGCTCCTGGCTGATGCTCTTAATTTTCTTGGAAAACATTTACTGAAGATGCTGTGTCTGGGTTTAAAAGCAAGGGGATGGGCTCTCAGGTCAGCTGCCAGGATGGGTTCACAGAATTCACACAATCACTGGGTTGGAAGAGAACTTCAAGATCATTGAGACCAACCCAGCCCCAACACCCCAACCAAACCCTGGCCCCCAGTGCCACATCCAGGCTGTGTTAAACACACCCAGGGATGGGGACTCCACCACCTCCCTGGGCAGCCATTCCAGAACTTTATCACCCTTTCTGTGAAAAACTTTTTCCTAATATCCAACCTATATTTCCCTTGGCACAGCTTGAGACTGCTCTGTGCTTACCCCTCGCAGCACACTCCAGGAGAATCACGCCCCACGTGCGGAATTCCTTGCGGATCTTGGTGAACAGTCTGACCTCATCTCCAAACAGCTGCTCCTCTCCCCGTGTGCTCTGAGAGATGTCTTGGTTGAAGAGTTTGATCAACTGCAGTGAATCAAACAACAAGCAGGCAATTTAGTGAAGTTTCATCTCTTCAGACTAATTTGTGGATGTTAAGTAAATCTGCAGTTGTTTGATGTTAAAGCAGGGACACAGTTCATAAAAAACAACCCTTTCTTACATTTTTTATGCTATTAACTCCTGGCTTGTTTAGTTTTTTTATTTTTTTTTTCCTCCCAAATTGCAACAGCTAGAGGAGAACAAACTTTATATTCTTTTGTTTTTTCCACTGTAGACTTTCAGAGCTATTTGCTAAATTCTAATAGGCCAGACTTTTATGAAGTCTGATGAGCTTCCATAAACACCTCTAAAGCTGACTGAAGGCTCAGGGAATAACTCTGAGATGAGGCACTTAGATGAACCTGTAAACAACATTTTGATATCAGGAATACATTTGATCTTACAAGTGTAAACAATGGGAACTCTTCAAAGTGTTGAGCATGCAGGAGTTTGTTTTTCCTTGCTGAGATGCATGATTTTGACCCAACCAACCAAGTTATTTAGTTTTCATGTCCCATAATCACAGGAAAAAAATTGTTAGAAGGGGCCATGAGCTCCTGTGGTCCATTATTTTTGCAGGTGTGGTTTGTCTATGCTACCCTCACTGAAATGATGGATACCACAAACTTCCCAGTGATTCCATGCTGATGTTTTGATAATTTCAGGTGGTTTCTTTTTCTCTGTTACTGTTACCTCCTTGCTCTGCTCTGTGACCAATACTGATACTTACATCTGTGAGGAAAAACAGCTTCTCAGACTCTGTTTGGGGTGTGCCTCTATTGTACCTCTGCAGATCCTGCAATGTTTTATGGAGGGTGTCACGAATTTGGCTCTCCAGTGCTGGCAAAGTTTTCTGGGGAAGAAAGAGTGGAGAAGGACATTGAGAAAGGCTGAATTTATCTGATTGTGGAAGGAAAACAAAATCCCTCTAAGAGTGATCTAGACCTGCAGGTATAGATCTTTTATGTTTTTACAAATCTAAGAGCTTGCTGCCAGTATCCCATGCATGATAGTGGGATAACTTGGAAAAGCAAATATGGCTTTTATTGAGGGAACTCAGGAGCCAGGATCTGCCTGAGGGATCAGGCTGGACCTCACTGAGAGCTGGGCAGAACAGCTGCAGTCTAGGGCAAATTTCACCCACAGTGAGCCATAACCAATGTCCTCACAGGCTGTGCCAGGAAAGTGGGGGCTGCTCAATTCCTGATGGAACATGGCTGTTTAGTTGCTTATTTTCTGTAAATTTACATAAATAATTTTTTTTTCCTTTGAGACTGAATTTAGATGTTCCCCATATTTTAGCATCTTCTCTTGATGGAATAAGATATATTATGTGCAGATATATTTATACCAAATAAAAACTCAATATCCTTACACCAGTATATTAATATAATAGAACATCTTGATGTTTTGAAGACATTTTCAGTGGAATAGAAATCACTGTTTCACTAAGCTGACAGCAGTAACTCATCACCCAGGTGATCAACACTCATAAACAAAAAGGAATATCATGGCTGTCATTGAAAAGGCAGGAATTATGAGTCACAAATAGATGAAATAATTTGTTTATTGTTGATCTGCAGTTAAAAGGCAAATCTGAAGACAGAGTATGGGGTTTTTTACCTCTGCCTCTAAGTTCAGTTTGTTCTCTGATCACTGAGTTGAAGCATCATTAAGCACATAAAGGTGAAATCCAACTGCAGCCCAAGGTTGAAGGGTTGAACTTGTTTTTAGGTAGCAACTGATACAAACAGCTCAGTATGGGACTTCTGTTACTTACAATAATGTGTTTCACAAGTTCATCTGTGAGCTTCTCTGCCAGATGGGGGATAGTAGCCTTTCCTTCTTTCAAAATAGCCCTAAGAAAAAAGAAGAAAAGGTGGGTTTGGTTAGCTAGGTTGTGAAGGGCAAGGAGGCAGCACTGATGCTCTGCTCTGTTTTTACTAATTCTATTACACAATTTGAGTAAAGAAAGGGTCTCTGGGCCATGCTGGTGCAGATGTGCCAACTGCCCAGGACTCTCTGGGTTTATTCAAGAGCTGTTTGACAGCTACTGACTGAGCAAAGGGAAACAGAGAAAAAACTGATAAAAGCAAATTCTAACAGCAGATGAATGTGCTGTTCTATTATTTTTTCATGTGTGAAGTTCACTGATCAAAACCCTTGTCAGCTGCCATTCTCTGTATTATGATTGATTTGCTGCTGAGTCATCTGGGCAGCCTGTGTCCTCAGCACAGCCTTTCCTTCTCATGCTGTTCCTTCATGTTTTCCAGTGAACAGAAATACTTCAGTGCCTGACTGAAGTGCTCAGATGCTTTAACTCAAATTCTTTGGGACTATTTGGAACTTCTGAAGTTCACAGCACTTGCCCCATGTACTTTTCATCCAAAAAAAGCCCCAAAAACATTTTAAAAAGTTTGTTCGGTATGTAAAAATCTTCTGAGTTACTGAACCACAACCCTACATGGGCAGTGAGAAATATTGAGTATAACTAACACCTGTTTGTAACCCCTAAGCAGTTAAATCTCAGCAAATCAACAGGAAGCTTTGAGGTGACTTTAACATGTTTTTGATGAGAACTTTTCTGTGAGGAGTACCTGAAATGTTTGTGATTCTCAAAGAAGTTTCTCTCCTGTTGGATTGCAGCAGCCAAGGTCATTTTGTTGTGGATGTCCTGCTGCCCACGGCACTTCACAATCATGTAGCCCTTTTTGAGGGGGATTACCCTGTTTTGCAGTATGTTAACAATAGCCTCCTCAGTTCCCCTGTCCACCAGGTCAGGTTTAGTGAGGATTCCTGTGAAGTTAAAAGAGAAAGTTAACCACCGAGCAGGAACACTCTGTACCATGTGTAATGAAGTGATTTTTTAAGGTATTCTCTCTCCTGGAAAGTTCTCAGCTCCTGGGCTGTAAAACTCACTCTGCAGTTGGCCTCCCACCATGCCTTTTGCTTTGCAAACCTTTCTTTAAAGGTTTTTTTTTTTAAAGCAAAGCTTTTTTACCATTAACTTCAGATCAACTACTATTAACTGAGATTTTCAGCTTCCAGTTATTCATAACAGGAGTACCAGCAAGACACCAAACTAAGAGATTCTTGGAGCTACTCAAGAATTGTGACTAGAAATATTTGCAAATATATTCTTTAGGCTGTGGTTGTTTTTTGGGGGGGTTTGTTTTTTTTAGGGTTTTTTTGGGGGGTTTTTTTGTGGGTATTTTTTGTTTTTGTTTTTGTTTTTATCCTCTTCTTGTAGATAATTTCACAGAACACAGAACATCAGACTTCATGGGAGGGAAAAAAAGATTTGGTCTCCTTTTCAGCTCATAGCTTAAAAATGATCTCACCTATTGTCCTTTCTCCATTGGGGTCCACCTCTTGAGCCATTTTCAATGCTTCTGTTGTTGCAATATCCACGTTACACGGCACCACCACCAAATTGACTGTCTCTTTGCAGCCAATAATTTTTTTAAGTAGTGTTTTGATCTGCAATTCAATACAGCAGTGAGGAGGTTCAGTGAAATCAGACACTTGCTTGTAGGATGTGACAATTTCTAGCAATATGAGCCACTGCCTGATGACATTAAATGCCACATATGCTGAGGATAGTGTTACATGCTAGAGGGTGGCATGGAAAGAAGGGCCAGCAGAAGAATGCAGCCTCTTTCTTTTTGTCAGGATTAATCCAAATATCTGACATGAATGAGACCAGACTGATGTTGTTAAGCCTGTCTTGACAGCTACTTGGAGTTTAACCTCTTGTGCATATATAATCTTCCATAATGGAAATATTAAAGGTATTTGATATCTAACACATGTGAGAAAATCAGGTTCTGATGTGTAGGTATACACTTATGGAAGGAAAGCAAGCTTGATTGTGCTGATAAAACTCAAATTTGTATCACTGAAAGGAGCACAAATGTCTTTGGCTTATTTTTCAGTGGAATAATTGTAGGAAAATTTTAAAAAGCACCAAAACTGAAGATGTTCAAGACATCTAGTTGGCATTTTTCTATGTTTCAATGCCAAACTAAACAAGTTCTTCATAATTGGTGTTGTTTTGTAGAAGTTTCACAGAGCACTATTGCACTTATTCCACAGTAAATCAAATATTTTTTTTCCCCTGGATTTTGGTAAAGATGCCTCTCTTTTCTACTTCCCACACATCCTAGTTTCTGAATTCTGTAGCATTCTGCAATGCTACAGACTCCATCTCTGGAGCATGCAGGCAGCTGGGAACAATGAAAATGTTTGGATTTTATCACATCTGCTGCTTTCTTCTCAATACAACAGAAAGATTGCTATCTAACTGTGGAATTAAATTACTCTCCTCCCAGAGAGTAAAGCCCAGTCAATCCAATCTTGTCTCATTTTTATTTGGTGTATCTAGTTTAATTTGGGCTCCTCTTGTTGCAAGTTCCTATTTAAAGGTATTTTAGGACAAACAACACACCCAGCTCCAGCACATCACCCTCACAGCAGGCTTTATCCAACCATAGTTTTATTTGCATTCCCCAGCATTTCTTCTAAAAGCTGCCAGAGGTAGAGCAGAGATCCCCTCCACTTATTCTGTTTACTTCCCAAAAGATCTGCTGGGAGCCCTCAAGGGATGAAACCCTGGGCACAGATTGGCACAGGAGGCTGAGTTTTACCTGGTTCCCGATGTCTTTTGGCTGGTCCCCCACGGCCACCCTGGCAATTCCAGGAAGATCAATTAGTGTCAGATCCGGGACATCAGGGGACCGAACTTCCAGGGAAATCAACTGCCCGCTAATGGCACCTCTAGGACCGGCCACAACATCCTGGGCTGTGAAAAGAGCAAGGCAATGAATACAAGCTTCAAATGATGCATCAAACCAAAGCTGAACACAAGGACTTGGAAATGTACCAACAACCACCTGAGGTTCTTTCAGGCTTGGTGTTTTCTTTCAGATCCAGCCGCACATTTTAATTACCTTAATTCATACCAATTGCCTGGCCAGTTTTGAGAATATCCAAATAATGTATTGAAAAGCTAATTTAAAAAAATAGAAAGAATAACAATTTATGCAAAAATCTAAGGAAATTATCGTGCACAACAAGTTGATGTGAAGTCCAGTTAGAATATGAGCTGTAATATTGAAAAGCTAATTTAAAAAAATAGAAAGAATAACAATTTATGCAAAAATCTAAGGAAATTATCGTGCACAACAAGTTGATGTGAAGTCCAGTTAGAATATGAGCTGTAATATTGAAAAGCTAATTTAAAAAAATAGAAAGAATAACAATTTATGCAAAAATCTAAGGAAATTATCGTGCACAACAAGTTGATGTGAAGTCCAGTTAGAATATGAGCTGTAATATTGAAAAGCTAATTTAAAAAAATAGAAAGAATAACAATTTATGCAAAAATCTAAGGAAATTATCGTGCAGAACAAGTTGATGTGAAGTCCAGTTAGAATATGAGCTGTAATATTGAAAAGCTAATTTAAAAAAATAGAAAGAATAACAATTTATGCAAAAATCTAAGGAAATTATCGTGCAGAACAAGTTGATGTGAAGTCCAGTTAGAATATGAGCTGTAATATTGAAAAGCTAATTTAAAAAAATAGAAAGAATAACAATTTATGCAAAAATCTAAGGAAATTATCGTGCAGAACAAGTTGATGTGAAGTCCAGTTAGAATATGAGCTGTAATATTTTACAGAGCATATATTTATGCACTCATGTGTATGCAGACAAAATACATGTAAATAAACCACAATGAAAGGGATCAGGTAAAATGCTGGTCAGTTGTAGAAAGGCTTCCTCAACAAAAGGAGACTTTGTAAGCATTAATTAATCCTTGGATGCCGTGAAAGAAATATAGGTGTTGTTCTATATTCTTCACATTTTGATAGGGAGATTGAGAGTAAATTGTCCCAGATACTACAAGGCAATAATGCTTGAACTGTGAGCACAGAGAAGCAAGGAAACCCCAGTCATTCTCAGCAGAGATTTTCAGCTCTTTAATTACCTTAATTCATACCAATTGCCTGGCCAGTTTTGAGAACATCCAAATAATGTATTAAGAAGTTAATTTTAAAAATAGAAAGAATAACAATATTCAGAGCTGTGCTAGTCAAGGAAGTAAGGACAATCCAACTTTCACACTTAGGACAAGTGCTTACTGCCCTTTGGGTAAGAACACTGATTTCTTACCCAGCATGAAATGTCGTAACAGTAAAGCTGAGACATGTGAAGGGCAGTGACTGAGCCCTTCTGTGGTCACAGTACCTGGCAGAAGCTCTCTATCCTCCACTCTGCCTTGCAATTTCCTCCAAAATAATAAGGTTTCCAGCCAGAGACACCTCAAGCACCCTCTGGGCTTTTGAACTGATGACAGGAACCATTTAGGTTCCATGTTTACAATCTGACAGACAACCTCCCCAAACCAGGAAGCCACCACCCAGGTAAGGACACAGCCTGAGCCTTTATCATGGATCAGGATAAAAGGATCATGGATCTACTGGGTGGCATCACTGCCTGAGGTGTTGGAACTAGAAGACCTTTAAGGTCCTTTCCAATCCAGGCCATTCTGGGATCATCTTCATAAATTATCTTCACCACTGAAGCACTGGTACAACTCCCTTGAGAGAAATGAGTTTTGCTGACCCAGCTTCTTCTGCTCTGAATCCAGCTCTTGGTGTCACTCCACAACCACCATGGATGCTGCTCAGTCTAAGAGGGGGCTTCAGAGGAGATGGAGCCAGCCAAATCCACTCACCTTGCCTTATTGCTCTGTCCACCTCAGAGGCATTCTGGAGCTCCAGGGTTACATTTTGGTAGGAGATCTTCCCTTGCCATGCCTGCCCTTCAGGCATCCTCTTCAGTTTAAGTTCCAAGGGACACCGAGTGACAATACCTGCAGCAGTTCCAAAGGCAGAGGTTGTGCATGAAACACATGATGTGTGTGGTGTACACAGAGTTGCCCGTTTCACACAAAAATGTTTCTCACAAAAACGTGGAAATGTTCCGAGAGATGCTGCCAGAGGGGATTTGTCCAACTTCCTGCTCAGAGCAGGACTGTCACCAGAACTAGATAAGGTCAATCATGGCTCTTCCCAGACATGTCTGGCCCTGCAAACCTCCACAGATGGAGTCTTGCTCCTCTCTGGATGATCTATTTCAGTGCTGCAACTAAATCCCACGAAAAACATTTCCACAACTCCAGCCTGAAAGACTAGATTATATTGTAAACTCACGTGGAACTTGCAGAATTTATGTGTGCAAAAATACACACACAGAGCTGGAAAGTGGATCTTCTTGAGCTGTAAATTTTTTCAACCATCATCTCTGACTTAAAAAATGCTTTATACACTAGTGCTTTGTACACTTTTTTTACACATAATAATAATAATAATAATAATAATAATAATAACAAAAGGTATCTGTAAGAAAATGTAATTTAAAACACAAACCAACCCCCAAAAGCAAATTTAGAAACTGGTTTTCCATGTGAAATTAATACTCTGCTGCACTGCTGCTGTCTGGGAAATGCACAGAGTCAGCTGGAGCAATCACACTTCTTACTCCTGGTCTCTTGACCACCTGGAACGAGTGCCTTGGATTTACCTTGTGGTGCCTCACTTGCACCTGCATTTCTCAGTCATGGAGTTATCCAATTCTAGACCAAAAAAAAAAAGGAAAAAAAGAACAAAAAGAAAACAAGAAAAAAAAAAATCCCTTCCACCTCATCCAAGAGAAAACATCAGAAAGTGAATTCTTACCATTGCCCCTGGGTAGAGCAACACCAGACAGGGCCTCGAGGACAGAACTTTTCCCGGAGCTCTGGTCTCCAATCACCGCAATCGCAGGCAAGGACAGGTCCTTTTCTATTCCAAGAGCTCTCAGGCTGTCAACAAGATCAATGCAAGGTCGGATCTTCTCCTCATATTGATTGTTCAAGGTGTGTTCTGCAGCCTGTTAAAGTTACAATGAATTTTCCATAATCAAAAAAAAAAAAGAAAAGACGCATTTTCTGTCCATCGTTCTTTAGTAAAAGTTATTTACTGGCATCAAGCTCTACTTCATACAACTGTGCATCCCTGCATCTCCATGTAATGAACAGCTGTCTGTAAATATGGAAGAAACAGTTGAGGGTGGCTCACAGACCATCCCTAGTAAAAATAATAAATTTTGGAAGCCATCCTGAGAAGGTAAAGAACACATTACTAAGTGTGCTTTGTTAAATTTTTTTTAATAATAGTTTTTTTAATAACTGCCGTTTTCTTCCACTCATCCACAGACATACTGAAGCATGTGTTTTCAAATGAAGACTGATTCCAGAAATCACTGAATTTGGTAAAAAATAGCTTATTAGATCTTTGTTTTGGAATTTGAAGATTTAGTTTGTGCACAGGCACCAAAAGAGTTCTGCTGTAACATTCTTAACAGGTGGCTGAAATCTTTTAGATCATCATGGCTCTTCCTTCTTTGCCTCATTTTAGGCTCACATAAGGCATGAATATGAGTGGGTTGTTTTAAATGACTGATTATTGTCATTTTCTGGGTTTGATACAGGTCCAGATATTAACACAGGCTCTTCATTTATATGAAAACAAAACAAATAATTTCTAGTCTTTGGCAAAACTGGTCCATCTGCTGTTAAATATGCTCAGCTAAAGTATATAAAGATCAGCTTGGTCTCTTCTCCCTATTCCTCTCTCCATGTTCCAGTCTGACTGCTGCAGTTAGAGATGCAATTTTGGGAACACCAATATGTTTCAGACATATTAGGCCAGGCACATTCAAACCTGATTTTTTGAAAAGAAAAATTGAAGTTTCTCTCCATCACTTTTATCCAAGAAAAATACCTCCAAAAGTATGTCTATGCATCAGATGCACTCAAACAAAGCAGATTTTTTGGTTCAAGATGAGGAAGGCAGCACATATTATTGGAGGCAGGCATTTTAAACCCTTTCTGGTAACCGCTGCCCACTTTCTTCACTACAATGTTGAATAGCTAGTAAATTCTCAAAAAACTTCAATAACTGTGTCACAGACTTTAAACCAACCTGTGTTCAGTGTTAAATATCCAAGCAGGTTATTATTAACTTTTCTGTGCATTTCAGTTGAGGGTTGAAGAAAAAAACCCTCAGCTTTTATGATTTCTGTTCAACATTTGTTGCTAGGATCGAAACAGACACGTGTCACACATTAAATTGGCTTCTAGGCTGCAGCCATCTCTTTTTTTAGACCTGCATTATTAATGTCTGCAGATTAATTGCAGGCACCTCTCTTGCTGCTTGCATGAATAATTGCTAGGCCTCATCCCAAAAGTTCTCCTTAGACCTAACAAGTGCAGATTGCCCAAAGAGACAAAGGAATTAATTTTGGGGCACAAAGTGAAACAACAGAATAAGAGTGGGGAGGATCTGTGCCCTCTCCTTGCCTTACCTTGTCCTCTTCTCCAAAATACTCTTTCTCCAAGTCCTGGTCATAGTTAGGTTTGCTCTCAAACACCTTCTCTGACAGCCCAGGATCTTCTTCTGGTTCTGGTGGGAGAGGCACTTTAGCAGCTTCTGGAAATGGTTTTACAAAAGAAAATACAAACCCCTCTTTCTTTGGGGTATTTTTGGTTCTTTCAGGTTGTTTGAATGCTTCTTTCTTTTTATCCATGGCCTGCTGATTTAGTGGGCTTGAACGTATGTTGTCCGTGAGTGCTTCACTAAACATTGATCAGTGCCTGGTCCAACCACTCTGAGGTGCAGCTTCTGAAACCAAACATGGGGAAGTGAGTGACTCCACCTGGCAACAATGACCAGAGCAGAGAAAATCAAACACCACTTTCATTTCCTGATCCAAACCCTTGGTAGGTACCAAGTGCCACAGCTCTTTTCAAATCACTTAAATTACTCTCCGGAGGATAGACTTGAAACACTTCTCCCTACCTCTCTTATGCTTTTGTTTTTAGGTATTAAAAAAAATGCCATGGGAAAAAACAGTACTTGGGTTTTGGGAAAAAAAAATAAGCTACACCAGTTTTTGCAAAAAGCCAGTTCTCCTCGATTAAATGTTTTGCTGAAAGGTGTTCGGAGAAGCTCAGTCAGTATCAGGGAAAGATAGGAGGGAGTGGGAATCCTTTACTTCTTGGGGTCAGGAGTGTAGGGCTGTGGGCTGGCTCCAATCCATAATCTGCTAAGTGCCCATCTCACCTCTTCTGTGGAAAGAATTCTTACCAGGAGCAAGTCTGCCCCCTGTTTTCTAAGCTCTGTATCTTGGTCCCCTCCTCTACAGCTTAAACCCTCTGCCAAAAGCAGACTTTGCTTCACATGATGCTAGAGAAGGGAGGACTAGGAGGCTTTTTATTTCCTTGTGGAAAAGTTTTGTTTTCTATGGGTGACTGAGGAAATTAGTAGCTTCTGGTGTGACATTATCCAGGGAAGGCGATTTCCAGAGAAAGTGATTTAAGGAAAAAAAAAAAAAAAAAACAAACCAAGAGTCCTCTTTCAAAGCTAGATTTTTTAGTCTCCCTCTGCCAAAACCAAGATCTGCTTAACTCAAACACTTTGGAAAACAAATTAGGAGAACTACAACTTTGCTTGAAATAACTTCCTGTTCTGTCAAATTTTTTTGTTTACAATAAAAATTAACAGAACAGGAATTAAGTTTACAAGCTTTTTAATTTAAACAGATGCCAAAATAGGATGATCAGACACAATGTAGGTTATACTTTCAATGTGTAAAACAAATTAAGAAAAAAACCCACACATTGTAGCAGAGCAGTTGAGAGAAGGTTGTGAGCCAGGCATGAGAAACTGAACACTGTGACTGTGTGGGCATTTATAATTAGATTTATTGTTAATACAGTATGTAAATATTGCCAGTGCAATATCAAAACAACAACTCTATCATCTATTACAATGGATTATAATCAGGTCATGGTCCTTCTGCTTGTCGGGCTCTTCTCTGCTGGAGATGACCCCAGATGTTGGTGGAAGCTGCTTTTCCCACCCCAGCTGTCCCAGAAGGAGTCAGGAGTCTTCTGCTCGTGTTCTCAGTGATGTTTATTGTCTCTTATCTAAAATATTTTCTGTCTGACCCCCGAGCTCTGGCCAGCAGGTCAGTCCAAGGCACACTGCCCCCCACGGGGCTGGTGCTGTCTTTTATACCATGAACCACGTATTAGATATTTACAATTGTGTGCCAATCCCTAACACCTGTGTTAGACAGTGACTTTCTACTCTGAACCAATCTAAAAATGCCAGCATCACCTAAAAGATGGATGTTAGGAAGAAGAAGGAAGAAGGACAGGGCACGCCCCAATCCCTCCATCTTAGGGTTTTAAACCCCCCTGTACCAAATCCCAAATTTTCTCCTTTCACCCTCTAACTACTGCTACTGTGCTGTCTAAACTTTTGTGACTTGTGACTCCTCATATAAGGTTGGTAATTTGTCCCATGGGCTGAAATCAAAGCCCCAAGTGTTTTTGGCTTCCTGCCAGGGCTGCCCAGACCCCTGTGGGGGTTTGGGGCACAGAGAGGAATGTCTCGGATTCCAACATCTGCTGAGTCACAAGTGAGACCCCCTTGCTTCCAAAACTTCTCAGAGCAGGCTAGGTGCAAGCTGCTCCACTTCAGTTCCAGATTTGTTCAGCAGTCCGTGTCTAAAGGGTTACAGCGTGAGCAGGTTCAGGTGGAAATGTACAGATTTCCAGTCTTTGGCCTCGCAGAATTCACCATTGCAAAGCAACAAAGCACCTCTGGAGCTACTTTAGGATTTTATTTCTGCATTAGGGTGGACACTGGGTATTTTAAGACCTGTCTAAAAGCGTTGGAGCTGGAGGGCCTTGTGGGCATCCCTGGTGGGGGTAGGGAGAGAAGGGGATGGGGAGGGGGAAAATCAACCCAGAAAATTCCTGCAGCTTGGTGACACCAGTTTGCCCTGTTGGCCCAGCCTCCAGCAGCATTTTATATTCTCTTTGTGGCCAATGTACACCAAAGTCAATCGTGAACATCTGAGTTCCCGATCTCTGGAATGAATTAATTATGCAAACATAATCCAGACATGCTGCAATACCCACCTGGTGTGTTTAATCAGGACAAACCCCACGGCCATCACAGAGGTGGAAGGGATGTGGGCAGGGCTGAGGATGCCTGAGGAGACCCGAGTGTCTTTAGTCACCCTTTACAAACATCGAGGTGCAGACCACAGGGTGCAAACCCTCACAAAGATACCTGCAGGCAGCACCGGGATAAACACCCGTGTGCATTTCTGAGGCTACACCTCTGCCCTGGACCAGGAAAGGGTGGGTGGGTTCTGTAACCCTTCCCTGTGCCACACGGGCATAGTGACTGCTTTGTCTACTGAGCCGTGACAACATCGGATGGGAGAAAGGAGGAGAGGGAAACAAAAGAGCTGCAATTGTAAAGAGCCCTTCTACAACGGGCCAGAAGCCACATGTGAAACACGACACCTGATGACGCGATGATACTGAAAGTCTGCCAAAAATTCCCTCCCACCAGAGCTGCCCATGCCTCCCTTTTCGGGACAACACTGAGCTTTGCCTTTAGAATTTGCCTGCCCGTGTGAGGGAAACCTCTCCCAGCACAACACGAAGCACTCTGCTGCACACCCACATCTGCACAAACACCAGCCTGCCGATGGTTCTGAAGAGGAGTTCCTTTGTTTTTCTGTAACGACCCTTTGGCTTTGCATCTATAGAAGATGAAAAGCCCCTTCTGAAAATCCTCTCGCAAACCCACGGTGCAGAGCTGCAGTGCTGAACCCACACAGCTCCTGGATTTATTCTCTCTCTGTGTGAATTCACTCTCTGGCTGTGTGTCCAGCCAGACGAGCACACGGATTTCTGGCTGAGGCATCCTGTGACTTCAGGATATTTGGGTAAACCTCACAGTTTCTGTGTTGTGTGGCTATTAACTCCAGCTGTCTTCTCATAAAGAAAATGAAGCAATGCAAAGCTTATGATCCTACTCATAAATAGAGCTGGCTAGATCAGCTTGCTGAATAATGGCTTAAAAAAAATTTAAATGCCATCTCTCAGCTGTCTCCTGTTAAAGAGGAAATAATACTAATATACTTTTTTTTTTTCCCACCCTAGAAAGCAAAAAAATCCTGCTCCTGGCAACCCTGTTTAATCAAACTTACTTTAGACACTTTATGCAGCCTTGTCACATTAAAAGGAATGAAGATAACAGTAAAAAATTGCATTATTCTTTTTAGAAGAAGCAGGTGAGAAACTTACCCTTGTAAATGTCCTGTAGAAAGGAGACCCAATGACTTCCTGAAACTTCTCCAGATGCTTTTTTATTTACAGGCTCCACCTTCCCATTATGACAAGAAGGAGCAGAAATGAAACTAACTCTCAAAGGAGAAATATTTGGCTTTTGTGGAAATGACCAGGCTGTTTCAAAAGACAGGGCTACCACGAGTGGGCATCACTTGCTTACTTTGCACCTGGCTCAATTAAGGAAATGGATATCCTAACACATGAATTGTGTCCACAGGGAAGGGGGGACCTCATAGCCAGAAGTTCAGAGAGCCAGAGATTCCTAGAATGGTTTAGGATGGAAGAACATAAAGATGATCTTGTTCCACCCCTCTGCCATGGGTAGGGACACTTTCCACTATCCCAGGCTGCTCCAAGCCCTGTTCAACCTGTCCTTGAACACTTCCAGGGATCCAGGGGCAGCCAGAGCTGCTCTGGGCAACATGTGCAGGACCTCCCCACCCTCACAGGGCACAATTTCTTCCTAATATCCAAGCTAAAGCTACTTTCTTTCAATTTAAAGCCACTCCCCCTTTTCCTATTACTACCTGGCCTTGTAAAAATCTCTCAGCCTTCTTCTCATTGCAGCCTCTCAGAAGAGCAGCCACACCTCTATATAGCATTTCAGCATTCAGCAGATGATATCCAGGTGAAGCTAAGCTTAATTATTGCTGAACTTTTAGTGAATTGTGAATTATTAATTAATCACTGTGTAGCCTTAGGATATTTAAGACTAATGCAGCAAATGCATTTATCAAAGACAATTCTGAATCTGTTGCAGCTGTCACCTCAAAACACAATTCTTAACTTGACAAAACTGTCTCCATGAAAGGCCTTGGAGGGGCTCTGTCAGGCAAATGTGAGATCCCTACTGTTAAGGAGACAGCTTTGTGATAGACCTGGAAATAGCAATGCAATGTGCTGGGTTTTTCACTTTCATTTCCCTGTATGTTTAGTGGACAGCAGAAATGAAACTCCTCACAACACAGCTAAGCTCCTCCTTTCTTGGCTGTACTGTATAGTAGAATGTCAGGGACAAATGGCAGAGATACTTGAAAATATTTGAGCAACAACTTGCCTTTCCTCCCCCACAAAAAGGCATCTCAGTGAGTCAGTTCACTGACACCTGGGGCAGAAGCTGCTGGTTCAAGCTGCTGTGCCCCACTCCCACCAGTGCTGCCTGCTGGGGATGCTGGTCCTGTGCTATCCAGGGGACCCCTTCAGCCTCCTTAACCCTCCATGCAAAAAGCAAGTGGGTGAGGTCCCCCTCCACAGGAGAAAGAGTATTTTTTCCACCTCCCAGTGGGACTTTCCATCCCAGCCAGGGTGGCAAACCATGCCATCACTCACCTGGGGCTGTGCCTTGGCTGCTAGAGGCTGAGGGTTTTGGATGTGGGTGACAAGACATCAAAGTGACACACAGTGTGATTTGTTTCTGTTATGCACTGCTTCAGGACAGTTCCAAGTTGTTTCTCATGACCTTGTGGTGTTTTCTCAATATCACTAGGTCAGGATGTTTCCTCTTCTGCTGTCTTTGCTGTCCTGCCCTAATTTTTTTTTGTGTTTTGGGTTTTTTCTTTGTTAATGGGCTCTAAGCTGTTAAACAACATTAGTATACTTTGTTCAGGCAGGGGCTTTGCAAGCTGGATGCAGGATCCCTCCTTGCTTCTCAGCCCCTCTGGTTTTGCCCATTGCCTTGATCAGCTGTTCTCAGTTCCTGGTTTCCAGCTGCCTTACTCAGCTCCATGGGTCTGACTGCACAGCAGTCACACTTCTCTGGACCCAGCTCTTTTTCCTCACTCCTCACCTGGCAGTGGCTCAGAGGACTTGTTCCCAAGCTCTGGGTGGCAGGATGCAGGGCATGGGCTGCTCTAAGCTCTCCTGGCCTCTTTCACCATCCCCATCCTTGCACTTTACCATACAGGAGATCAATCTGAAGGAGATTCTAAGTCATGTTCTTGTCCCAAAATGGCTTTTTTCACCCTGTGTACAAGAGGCTGATCCTCACAGAGAGTTGAGGTATTTGGTTTATTGACAGTTCTGCACAGAAAGAGGTGCTGGGTGGCAAATCCACAAAGCCAGTCCAGCAACTATCAAAACTTGTCACTATTTATACACAAACAAAGGCATTAATGTTCACTGGCTACAAGTTACAGTGTTTTCTTATTAACTAGTATTCTATCTTCTACTGATTAATTCATTCTCTCACTTCTTTTGCTAATTAGTCCTCATGCTCAATCTTTCTCTTGAGACTGAGTTTTCTGGGTTGGTGGGCAATGAGTCAGTGGTTGTGATCTCCCCTTGCCAAAATTCCCCATTCCTGATTTGATTAGCTGGCCTTGCTTTGTTCCTTGCTATCTGGCATTGTCTTAGTTTATTCACCAAGTGTCCTTGGTTTGTTGGTTCAGCAGTAATTTATGCCTGGCTGCAGTTGATACATTATCTCAAGTTTTTTCTATTTTTTTTTTTTTTCCTACAGCTCCTGCAATTACTGAGACACATTAAACATAATTTATCTTTTAGGGAGTTGTTCATCATTTCCTTGAGTTGAGGTTATGAAGCCACAACAGCACTCAAAAGCCTCACTTTTTATGAACATCACACATTTTCAGGAAATTAATCACAGGGATGACTGGCAAGTCAATTGCTTCATGATTTTTCAAATGCAAATATTCAGTGTTGAAATTAAGACAAAGCATAATAAGGTTAGCATGAAGAGAACAACAACAGGGTGAAGCAACTTAGTGAAAATCCCTGTGAGCTGTTGTGACCACCCGAAAAGAGCGTCCCACCATTGATGTTCTGCAGGAATAGCAGCACCTTTCTTCCTGTTGTTGGATTTCCCCACCTGAATGCTAAGAAGGTCTGGCTCTGCTCATCCTCCAGAATGCAAAAGAAAGCATCTTTTACATCCAAAGCAGTCAAATCATTATTTGTCCATGATCATTTGTCTTATTGCTCTTAAATCCTGTACCAGCCTGCACTGCTGAGAACGAGGCTTCTTTGCTGGTGTCTGATTCAGTGACCCTCTCCAAGCAGCATTCAGATGTCATTCTCAGGTTCATTATTAAACAGAGCCAAGACTTCTATGCCCTTTTTTGTGAGATACATAGAGGTTTCTGAAAAAGGTTTGCAAGCATTTAACTTGCAGATTACACATCCTGTGTCTTGGTTTGAAAAGGCCAAGTGTCTGCTTTGACATTGGGCACAATTCTGCTTTGATATCTGCTAAGGAAGGCAGGAGCCTCCCTTGAAATGGAAAATGTAAACTCCCTCCCTCCAAATTATTATTATAATTTTGAAATTAATGGGCTCTCAGGCAAAGATACAGGAGTAGGAGTAACAGTTCTTTGTTAGGGAAAAAATAAAAATAAAATAAAAATGCAGTAATACAAAACAACACTGCCAGAGTCAGAACATGCCCTGACACCCTGTGGGTCAGGGTGGTGGCACAGTCCCATCCCAGGGTGGCTCAGCCCTCCTGCAGTGCCAGCTGTGGCTCTGCTGGAGCAGGGATCCTGGACAAGGCTGGAGTTTTCCTCTGGAGTTCCAGGGCTGCTGGAGATGGGCCTGGGCTCCCTCTGGGAATTCAGGGGAGAAGAAAGCTGCTCCTCTGGGAATGAAGTGGGCAAAGGCTGCTGGGGTGTTCCCAAAGTCTGATAGGAATTTTATCAGCCATGCAGGGACACTCACTGGCCCATAAACAGACAGGATCTCCTGGAGGGAGGATTTATGGAAGAGATAAAGAAAAAACTGCCCAATGAACAGAAGAGAACTGTCCCACCTGTAACAGAGGGGAAATAGAATACACACCCTCAGCCACATCTTGCTTTTCCAACCCAAGACATCCTGGCATAGAGGAACTCATGAGTCAATTTAGTGTCTCCAGCTGGGCATTCCGTGGGTTGTAAGAGTGGCTTGGTGAAGTTCATTTTCCCATTACCTGAACAATCAGAATTGTAACTTAGCAGACCCTTGCAGTGAGCTGTTACTGAATGTCTGGCTCCACTATCCACTAGAAATGCCCAGTTTCAGTTGATGTATTATCTTAAATTTCTGTCTTCTATTCTTTGTTTTCTATAGCTGCTGCAATTACTGAGACCTGTTAAACATAATTGATCTATTTGGGAGCCATACATCAATACTAGTGATCAGCTTATGAATTTTCAGCAGTGCTTTTGTTATGTGATCAGTTTGGTTTTGTTTTATCACAGGACTATGTTGCAAAAAAAGGAGGACTCTGAGCAGCATCACTTGCTGTGAACAGTGAAATCAGGGCTCTTCTTTCTCCACATGTCAAGAGTTTGGTTTTCCTATTTTCTCCTCAAACTGCAAAATAAAAACTTGACCCCATTAGTGGGAAATTTTTTAGTGTAAGGCATTGAAAACACTTTTTTTTTCATGTTTATGTAATGATTTATAACAGCTTCTTTCACTGGCATACCATTCTACAGATTAACATAACAGAGATGTTTAAAATAAACTAAGCAGAATTCCACTCTGAGAATGCAGAGTATGTTTTGAAATAATTTTAATGAACAGAAGAATGGGGCATGATGCAAAAGATGAATGACCAAGCATTTGACAAAGCCATTTCACATTATAATTTAAAAAGAAATCAAAACACAGCGTAAATGCACTAGTTGGCAGGATCGTTCTGTGGCATAAACCACTAGGAAAAATCCTTAATCATAAAATTATTCAGATAT
Organism: Urocynchramus pylzowi; assembly: GCA_013397555.1. Classification (NCBI taxonomy): domain Eukaryota; kingdom Metazoa; phylum Chordata; class Aves; order Passeriformes; family Fringillidae; genus Urocynchramus; species Urocynchramus pylzowi. The sequence goes on along the minus strand of VZRH01001124.1, from coordinate 795,806 downwards.
TATACTGGATGTTGTCTAGTCAAACCTTATAAATCAAAGTGATACAGACTGTGCTGCCTTGGGCTTTATCCCAGTGAGTCTTGAAAACACTCAGGTATGGAAATTCCATAGAATGAAATTCATTCAGATGATTGACTAATGACTGTTTTTTTCCTTCTTCATATCTGGTTGGATGTACCCCCCATATTTCAGCTCCTACCCAAAGTCTCTTATTCCCCCATTGTGCATCTCTGCACAGAGCCCAGTGGCACCCCCTCAGCCAGAGGTGCTGGGGGGCTTCCACAGCCCCACCCCAGAGCCACCCCCTCCCCAGAGTCCTGGCTGTGGCTGGGACAGAGTTAATTTTCCTCCTGGTAGCTGGTGCAGAGCTGTGTTTTGGAGAGTAGTTTTGATACTACACAGATGTTTCATTGTTGCTAACTACTGTTTACCCTCAGTCAAGGACATTTCAGTTTCCTGTGCTCTGCCAGTGAGGAGAGGCACAAAAATCCAGGAGGGAGCAGAGCTGGAATGGCCAAAGGGATATTCCACACCACAGAATGCCATCTCAGGGTTTAAATGGGTACAGTTAGCCAGAGGGGTCTTATTGCTGATCAGGGACAGGCTGGGTATCAATCAATGGGTGGTGAGCAACTGTACTGTGCATCACTTGGGCTTTATTTTGAAAAATTTCAATTAGTAATTATTATGATAATATTTCACCTGTTCCAATTATTCAACTGTTCTGATTCCAGCCCAGAAGTTTTTTTTGTGATTCTCCTCTTCATTCTACTGTGGGGGTAATAGATGAGTGAATTACTGCCTGGAGGAGCTTTGCAGTTCCAGTGCAAAGCTGCTTCAGCACAAGCTAGTGGAGACAAAAAGCAGCCCATGAGGTGGGAAGGAGTGGGTGGTGATTTGAAAGGCTTTAAAATAAATAGAGGAATGGAAAGGTCAGAGAGAAAATATAACTGGGGGAGGGTATATTCCTGGGGGGAGGGGGGTGTGTGTGCATGAAAGGGTCTGAAAAATACAAACATCAGTGGGTAGAATGCTCTGCATGGTTCAGAGCAGAGAGAGAGACACTTAAACCAGAGCCATTCTCTTTAGTTCCTGAGCCTTGTTCTTCTCTAGTAAGGGATGAGCTATAGGGAATTTCATGATTTTCTGTGTATGAACACTTCCACCTCTTCCTGCAAATGTCTCAGGTGTATTTGTCTGCTGTTTGACTTGGCTGAAGTTTGGGTCACAGTGTCTGACATGCAGGTTTCATCCTTAAAATGAGAGGGGCAGTCCTGAAGAGCATGAAGAGTAGGATGAAACCAGTCCTCGTTCATGTGAGTAGCCATCACTGTGTGGCTTCCTGTCAGTCACAGAGAGGGAGCCAAGAGTGCAATTTGTGTGTGGTTTGGTGAGGCCTGATTGCCTTATGTAAACTGGATATTGCAATTAAGGGGATCTTTCTCCAGTACAAAAATACCTGAAATTTGAGAGATCCAAATTACTTGAAACAGCAGGAACTGCTGACATCACTAATACCAGGGTAATCCCACCTGCATTGGACTATTCAGATAATGGGTTTTCTGCAGCCTCAGGTCCTTCCTACCCTTGCCTAGTGGGTTGTGTCCTCTTCAGCTGAGTGCAGAGACCTGCAGTTCCTGTTATCTACTCACTGCCTGGGGGCTTTCCCTTCTTCCAGCTTTCCTGAACATTTGTTATGCATCAAGCTTTCTGAGCAGAGGGGTGGTTCAGCAGACAGGGGAGGTTCAGGTTGAACACCACAAAGAATTTCTTCACTGAAAAGAAAGATTCTTCTTCACTGTTAAGCATTGGAAGGGGCTGCCCAGGGAGGTGATGGTGATGTTCAAGAAATAACTGCACGTGGTTATGTGCCATGGTTCAGTAGATACTATGGTGTGTGGTCAAAGGCTGGACTCGATCTTGGAGGTCTTTTCCAACCTAATTGATTCTGTGATTCTGTGATTTGTTAGACTTCAAGCTTTCTGGGCAGGGGTGAGGGGGATGTTCAGACTGTGCAGGGCAGACAGTATCTCTCCTGTTTTTACTACAGTGATCCTTCCTTCCATCTGTCTGCCTTCCTTTCTGCCTCCCCTTCCCCCTTCCCCTGTGTCATCTTTGCACAGTTCCCCTCACTTGGAAGTGTCCACCCCATGCTGGAGCCAGGCACATGGAGCTCATCATCCTGGAGACCCTGACCTCTGATCACCAGAGGGAATCTGCTGGAAGCAAAGGAACCAGACCCAGCTGACACCCCCAAGGTCAGTGTGTGAGGACTGCAGTGGCTTCTCTGGTGGACAGAAGTGTTTCCTGCATTTGAGTGTTGAGCAGTGGTTTAATCCATAGGAACAGGATAGTTTGGGGAACACATGGATCTTCTTGGGCTCCTTCACTGCAAATTTTGTGGTCATCAGAAGTGATTGTGATAGTGGGTAAAGCAAAGTGAAATTCAGATGTTCTGCTTGAGAGGTATGGAAGAGGCTGTGGTTTCAGTTGATGCTTTTTCAGAGTTTTTAGTAAATATACAAATCTAATGAGGTAAAAACTTGGTTTCAACTTTTAAACATAGATATTTATGTTTGCTTTCTGCTTTATACAAAATATTTCCTTATTTCTCATAAATATTTATGGAGAGTCCTGTAGCTAGTCCCAATCTCATATGAATTCCCAGGCTGGTTACTTTTGGCCCGAGCTGGATTCATCAAGCAGAGGAATGATGTTCACCTGAAAATGCTGTAACTTGTCTGTTCACAAATCTGTGCTGGTGTGTTTGCCAAAGCCATTTGGCCTGTCTGGACACTGAATCTTAACCTAAGGTTTTTCTTTTTTACATGATGAAAACCTCCACTCCTGGCCCAGGAGTAGCTTAAAAAAAGTGTCTAAAGCACGGCAGCCTGAAGTCAGTCCAGGAAATGACATCTGAACTCCCTCTTTGTTGTTGTCCATGCTCCTGAGTTTGTTTTCAATTACATGTTGCATTTTTTTATCTCTTTAGAAAGTGACGAAATTTGTATTGTAGCGGGACGGTACAAACTTCACTGAATAAAAGAGTGAAGGTTTGCTGAGAAGCAACAAAGAGCCTAACCCCCCGACAGCTGATAAGGTGAAGTATTTTTCTGTCTCCAAATTTCAAGGTAATCAGAAGCAAAAACTGAAGTAATGTATCAAAAAAGAAAGAAGAGCTTTAACTGTGAAGTGGATTGGACACTTCCCCATAGCAAACTCCACACAGCGAGATTCCCGAAATTAATTAAATAAACCCAATGAGCAGAAGCTATCAAAAAAAGGGGAAGAGGAAAAAAAATGAAGAAAAATATCCCCTCTCAAATACAGGAACCATTTCTTCAATTTATATAGGGCAGTGTGACTAAGAATTGAAACCTTGTTATCTAGAATATTAAACCTATTTATTCAAGGGGTACTGAAATCTGTTAATGATCATTGTGATTATGGTATTTAAACAGTTGCCATTGGGACATTTACAAGTAGTGATATTTTTCTCTAACCATTTTTCTACTTCCTTAGTTTCTGATAATAAAATAGAAGAGTGTTATCTGTTACAGATAAGGCAAATAAAGGCAGTTCCTCACAGCTGTTAGCATTAAAATATTACAATTTAGGTGGGACAGGGAGAGTCTGAAACCTAAAGCACAGCATGTAGTGTGTTTGATTGTCCATGAACTGCTGAGGTGCAACTGGCTTTGCATGACCTTCCTCCTGTCTGTCTCTTTAATCTTGTTACATTAAAATTACAGAGATGAGTTCCTCAATTCATCTAAATTACTACTGTCAACAAGAAATTAAATGGTAGTAAAGGATCTGGCAGAACAGTGGTGGGGGATTTTTGTATCCCTCAAGGTGAATTAAACACATGTTTGTGCTTAAGTGCAAAGAGATTTAATGAACATGATCCAGAGCAGAGTCCTACTGCCATAAGTGGTTTTACAAGGACAGTGCAAAGATGTGGCATGGGCTGATTCCTTACATTTGCCCTGGTATCCATTGTGTGAGCGTTGGCACAGGGCACCTCATCCCCCTGGTCCAGCCCCCAGCACCAGCTCTGCTGCTCAAAGGTGGGCCCTGAGTGCTCCCATTGCACCACTGCCACCAAAATGCTGCAACACTTCTTACCTCATCAGCCAGGGGAACCTCACTCCCTCCCAGGGAGCAGCCCTGGCTTGGCATCCCCGCCTCCAGCCAGGGTAACCCTTTCCTGTCCTCATTTCCTCCACGTCAGATCATTCCTTGGTCTGAAACTACCATTGCTAAGCACTTACAATTTGAATTATCCCACCTATGCCATACTAAAAAACAGGTTATGGACTTAATTAATGCTCACTCTTTGCTGTGGAATGCATCAGTATCTCACTGACACATTCACTGCATGGCAGCAAAACACAAACAGAGCTGAGGAATGCAATCAGTGCAGGTGGCTCAGGGTGCAGCTGCAGGAGCTGCAGGTTGAGCTCTGGGAGGTGGGAGCCCCAGGAAAGACCCAGCACTGACCCTTTGCCCCTCAAAAATCACAGGCACCTGTGGTGCCAGCCAGGGAAATAAATTGCTTTAAGGATCCAGATACCTGAGACTGCTATGGGAAGCCTGGGCTTGAGCTGCCAAGTCCACAAGGAAGCCATGTCATTTCAGGAATAAACACTGGATAACAGCATCATGAAATTTGCAGGGCCACATCTGAATTGCACCAGTTGTGCCTTATAAATGTTCAAGAACTTCAGAAACAGTCTTTTTCCAAGGAATAACAGTGATCCCTGACTGATCACATGTATGTTTCACTGATGTTTTCTAGCTAAATTACATTTATGTGAAACAAACCTTGTAGAACTCTAAATGCGAATTCCTCTGTGGGAAATTCCTGGGGTATTAGACATCAGTATCAGCATTAGAAAAGGATGGGTGTAGTGATATATCCATAAACAAGGAGTACTTATGCTCTGCTGAGCAGGGAGAGGAAGCCTTCCTTTCCTTAGTTTTGCTGCATCCCTAATGGAGTTAGAGCCAGCCCAAACAGATAAGGGATGTGTTGCATTCCTGCTGAAGTGCCCTGCAATAAAAACTGTGGAAACTAGATCTTAGGTAATTCTTGAGCCCTCATTTTTAGTATAATGCTATGAATGTTTTAAGATAACAACAGCAAAATAAAACCTATTTTTTTTTTGTCCTTGGGACTGTTAGGCTAGGGATCAGAGGAGTGCACCAGTGGACTGGGTTCCTATCTGATGGGAATGTTACATGATGTAGAAGGGGAGAGCTGGGGAATTTACTTTGTTGAAGTTCCCCTGGGTATTTAGTGAAGTCCTCTCCCAGAACAAGGTTATTGAAGCATTGAAGTCTGACCAACCCTCAGCCCCTCCTCTACAGGGCATTCTCACCTGCCATCAGCTGGAGCTCTACATAGACATGGGGTTTGTGGCAGGGAACCATGAACTTTCTGTGATCCTGGCCCACTCCCTCAAATGACACAAAAAAGTCCTCAGTTCATCCATATGAGCTGTGAGAAGTGGGACTCAGTAGAGAAGGAGAGATTGCTTTAATTCAGTTGCTGGTATGTGCAGAGCTGCTCTCAGGCCAGTGCTGTAGTCAAAGTGGACAGGGATGCAGGGAGTTCTGGCAAACCCTATGCTCCAGACATTTTCTATATCACTAATAATATCACCATACTGTTTGTTTGTGCAGGAGCTGCAGCTGTGTCCCCCAAGCCTGTCTGTCAGACTGAGCAACCAGTTCCTAAACCAGGTCTAACTCTAATGTACTTGCACATGCACATATATGATGAATTGTAAGAGAAGGAAATGAAAAGCTTGATCAGGAAATCCTCCATGTCAGGAGAAAGCAAATACCATAATAAATGTCAGATTCTCTGATATTTAATACTGGACAACTGCAACTATGGGGTGTGTCTTAAAAAGATAAAAGGCAAACCCGTGATGAGTCAAACAGCAATGACCTGTGAAGGAGAGATGAACATTTGTTTTCCACTCATCTGTGAAAGGGGATTTTGCTTTCAACACATCAGCTCCTGCAGCACAGTGAGAGAGAACTGATTTTCTGTTCTGATGTATTTTTGTGGCTCATCTGAATGATACTCCTGTAGATACAGTGAGTATTTGGCTTCCTGTGTCTAGATCAGGATTTAATGGCTGCTAGTGGAAGGGCCTTAAAGATCATCTAGTTCCAACTGATGCTCTGTTTCTGAGACCTCTTTCCTATTTCTTTCTAACTCTCTACCTCCCCCTTCCTGTTAAATAAAATCTGTCTGTTGTCCTCATATGGTCTCCTTTGCACCTTCATTCAGGCAGAGGTCTCTCTCCCTCATGGGCTCATAACACCTGCTCAGGGTCCCTTCCAGCCACCAGCATTCCAGGATTCTGTCAGCTCCTCACTTCCCTTTTCTTCTTGCCTCTGCTTTGAGCTTGGAATATGCTTGAAAATGTCCAGCAGAGAAACCTCTGCTGTCTGCTCTGGGAGCCCACACAGCTTCGGGACCTTGCCACCTGAATGTGTCTCTTTCACCCCAAAACGCCTTCCCTGCCCCACTTTCCCTAAGGAAAATGCCCCTTTCTGCACATCCTTCACAGCACTCTTCTTGTCCCATTCTGCCCGTTCTGGATGGTGGGGCAGAGCATGCTTTCAGTGAATTTGCTGGTGACACAAAACTGGGAAATGTGGCTGACACACCAGAGGACTGTGCTGCCATCCTGAGGGATGTGGAAAGGGTTGGAGAAATGGGCTGACAGGAATCTGGCCAAGTCCTGCACCCAGGCACGAACAACTGCAGGCAGTGGCACACGCTGGGTGTAGCTGGCTGCAAAGGAGTTTTGTGGAAAGGACCTGGGAGTCTTGGCCCACAGCAAATTTCATACAAGCCAACAACATCTCCTTCCAGCAGAGAAGGCTATGGGCAACCTGGACTGTATTAGGGGGGGTGTTGCTGGCAGGCTGAGGGAAGGAATCCTTGCCCTCTCCTCAGCAATGGTGAGGCCACTCCTGAAGTGCTGTGTCTCCACTTGGAGAGGGAGTGGAGAAGGGCCACTGAAAGGCCATGAAAAGGATTCACAGGCAGGAGCATCTCTCAGAGGAAGAAAGGCTGAGGGAACTGAGGGTGAGAGGCTATAGAAGTCTGTGGGGGAATTTGATGAGGATATAGAAATGTCTGAAGGGAAGGTGCCAAGAGGGCAGAGCCAGGCTCTTGCCCAAGAGACAGAACAAGAACCAAGGACAAAAGCTGAAGCACTAAAGGTTCCCTCTGAGCAGGAGGAAAAGCAACTTTTCATTTGCAGGGTGAGCAAGCACTGGAATGGGTTGCTCAGCGAGGTTGCAGAGCCCAAGGAGTGTTCAAAAGCCATCAGTGTGGACACCGTCCTGCTCTGGGGGCCCTGCTCGAGATGGGGGCTGGGACAAGGGGCCTGGAGCGGGTGGTGGCCAAGGGGCCAGGGCAAGGGGCCCTTGGCAGCACCCTCATGGCAGTGGGGACCGAACTGGTCCCTGCTCTGTCCCCGGGGCACCGCGCCAGTGACGGGACACGACGGGAGGGGCCTTGGCGCCATCGCCCTCAACCCCGAGCCCACTTCTCCCACTCGCCCTCGCTGCCACGAGCAAGTGCAGGGCTCTGGCTGTTGCTCAGCCCTGAACAAATCGTGCCTGTGGGGCAGAGACTCTCACTCTTTCTCTGGGGCTGCAAGGCAGAGGCAAAGCTGTGGGTGCTCCCCTCGGGCCAGCCCTGCTGGAAGTGGGCAAGGGCAGGGCAGAGCCCCGAGGCCCAAGCAAGCGCTGCTTCTGGAGGTACTGGGAGTGGCTGGGGAGGCAAAGACTGCTAATCTGAGTCCAGGTGTTTGGGGAATCTCCTGGGGCTGTCTGGGCCAGCTCTGTGGTGTTCCCAGTGAGCACCTGGCAAGCTGAATTCCCCCACAGGGACAAGGGCGGCTGATTTGGAGATGTCCCTTGGTTCCTTCAAGAATCATTTGTTGGGGTCATCATCCTGGTTGGGTGGCCAAGAGCATCCTCCCACAAAACACTGCTAGGGAATTCCTAGGAGCTAGGAATTCCTAGGAGATAAAAAGCACAACCACATAGGATTTAGCTGAGAAGTACAAGGTTGAAATGTGTATATTGCTTTTGGCTAAAACATAGCTATTAAAAAATATTTATTTTTAATGAGACCTGCAATGGAGATGGAGACATGCCAAAGGGTCTATTCTTTGGATAGACTTTGGCAGAAGGAGCTGCTAGTGTAAAGTCTGTGTTTTGGAGGAGAAGCTACATTTCCTGTGCTGCTGAAAACCTCTCCTAGGAAGAAAAACAAAACAAAACAAAACACCAAACCAAACCAACCAACCAAAAAACAACAACCCCCCACAACCCAAACCAGAACAAAAACACAGCACAAAAAACCCAAAGCAGAGCACTGAAATCAAAACTTCTGAGTCCCCAGAAATGAAGAGCTGCTGTCACTCAAATGTTATTAAATCACCCATCTCAAGCCCCTGAATTCTAGTCATTGTTCAGCATCACACTGCAGCTAAGAAAAGATCACATAAATCAGTCATACATTACTTCCCTCTAGGCACCATGTTTAAGTAAAAGCATCAGCTTCTCTTTGCTTGTCTGGGTGGATTGCTCTTGGTCAGAATTTTCCTTTAAGCCCAGCCTGCCTCAAAAAGAGCATCTTTCATCTTTCTTTTCCTGTCTTCTATGTTTCTTTTAAGTATAGTGGAAACTTCCCACTTTGAGTTAGATAACACTACACAAAGAACATGAAGAAACAGTTGCCACTGAGAAACTGAGAATGTTACCTATTATTTGATCAATATTTTCAATGGCTGCCTTCAAATTGGACTGCCAGGGATCCAGGGATTTTTAAGAGACATGTCAGGACCCTGAAATACTTCTCATGCTCTTAAATGGAGAAGTAAAAAAGGAACTTTGTCCATGTACTTTGTATTTTAGAGGACTGGTTGTCATGTTAACATAGGAGGTAAAAATGGGAGCATCTAAAATGTGTTTAGGGCAAATTTCTCCCAAATTGGGAGAAATACCTCAGGGTATGAGGGACCTCTGTGTGTGGAATGCTCTGCTGGGGATATTTGAAATGGGAGCCTGCCCCTGGTAAAGTGTAGGAAAGGAAGGTCTGGCACAGTGAGAGGGTAAAGCTGCTGGTGTCCACCCAAGGTGACCTCCAGCCATGTCTGTGGCTTCCAGTGTCTGCCCAGGACAGGTAAGCACCAGAAGGTTGGGAATTTCTTGAGATGCAGAGGATGTGGAAAACCACTGCTACCACCTGCTGTGCCATCACACTTTTAAATCCACAAACCTGTTCCCTGAGTAATGCCACAGCCTAAAGCTCATGGCTTCCCATGGGATTTGAAAAAGATCCCTGCTGGGATTAGAAAAAGATGGGTTTCTGTGCAGGCTTTGACTTTACTGCATGGTGGTGACCCCACATGTGTAATAAACAGCACTTTCCCAGCTTGGGAGAACGCAGGAAATCACTTCCTACCTCCTCCTTGTGGATGGCAACACCACCTGGCATGGAGAACATCGACCTCCACCACTGCACCTGTTATTTTCCCCCCAGATTAATTTTTCAGAATTAGGATTCAGTGAAAAAACTTTTCACTTCTTCCTAGGAGGCAGTTCCTTTAAAAGTGTTCAAATTGTGGGTGCAAAGTCAAAATCTCACTTTCAAACCAACTCTGCAAGATTGCTTCTAATCTGAAAAGTGATCAAAAAAGTGGCAAGTGATCACTTTTCCACAATTTCTTCAGGTCAGAGGGTTGTCAAAGTACTTGAGTCTTCTCTGTTTGCCATATTTAAGTACTGTGTCATGAACAAACAAAAACAAAGCTGATGATGGTTATTTAGCACTGCAGATTATCAACACACTTCAGACCAGTCCAGGTGACTCAGCTTCATCTTTGTAAAGGTGGAAAACACCATGGGTTAAAGAGCATTTTGCAGGAATTTGTGCTGTGAAAAGTTGGTTTGATCTTTGATTCAGATGACAGAGGCACAGCTTTTACTGTTGCTAAGAGTGGAACACTTGCACAGAGTGTGAAGAACAGAGCAAATGTAAAGCATGAGAACGTTGTACTTCATGGGAACTGCTAAACAGAAATTGAAGTAAAATTTAATTGTAATTGATGTGAGATTAATTGTGGCCTGGAGCAGGAGGCAGTGGCTGTCAAACTGCACAGAGCTCGAGGGCTGTCTCAGAGCTTGGCACTCTTGAGGACTGCCAGCCATTAGCACTGTAATTATGTTATTTTTATAATTCAGGCATGTAGCAAAGGGTGATTACGATGCAAAGGAATAAATGTCCTGCCAGAAACACAAGCACCACCCAAAAAAAATTATTAAGAAGAAGGACTTAATGTGGAAAAACATTGAAACAGTTATTGAAGTGCTCAGTTTGTATCCACCTCATCAGCAGCGAGGTGCTAAGGAGCAACCCCTGAGTCTGCCAAAGTCAAATTGAGTCAGACCAATTTAAATGGTTTTTTTGTCAGTGTCCCTGAGCTATGGAGCAGTTTGCAAACCAGTAGCAGGAAAATTTAGGGACTGGTGAGAGAAAGCACCAAAAAGTTGCTGGGAACACAGCAGTGACTGCAAGTGGCAGCCACAGTTGGAGATTTGAAACTTTCAAGCTTCATTTGAAGTTTCAAAGGGGGCTTCAAGCAGGAATCACAGAACTAATATTTTAATGTTGAGAAAAAGTGTGAGGAAAGATTAAAACAGATGGGTTCAGTCTAGGGAGGAGAGAGTAGATGAGGACAATCATCAGTCGCATCATGGAATGGTATAAAAAGAATGGTGATGAGTTATCTTCCATGTAATTGGCTTGGTCCTTTTGGGTTAATTCCATATGGTTGGGGAATAATTAGAATAACAGTGGAATGCTGCAGGAAGCATAACTTAAGTTATGGAATCAGCCATATGGGAGATGTCTGAACCACAGGGGTACAAACACCACTTAAGACCAGTCCAGACACATGCTGTGCTTCAAAAAAGGGAAATTGAATAAATGTTTCTACAGCTTCCTTTCAACCATGTGCTTGATTCTGTAGTTAACATGAACAACATTTACACTTGCGGGAAGTCACTACCTTTTTTAATGTAAGTTGCACTTAAAGGAAGAAAAAATAATTAAATCAAACTATGTAGATTTGCAGCTTAAATTTGGCAAAATAATTCAAGTAACTGGATCTTTACATGTTAGAAATGCTATTCTGTGTTGTCAAACATCACTAAAAGCAGCTCAACAAATGTACCTGCTCTGGCTATACTTTCTCTGAACAGAAGAAATGTTATTAATAAACTGACATCAAAGTAATTTGCTATATTGCAAGTGATTTTATATTACAATTTAGACTAAATTCTGTTTGCATATGTCATGGGTTGACCCTGGCCCAATGCCAGTATTTAAAGGGAACCAAATTAAATACATACTAAAAAGAAAGAAGTAAAACCAAACCCCTAAAAGTATTAATGACAATCTATTCTCACTTTCAAAAATCCTGGCATTTTATGACTGAGTTCCTGAACATTGCATTTCCAAACCAGACTATTTTATTTTCACTTCTTATCAAAATACCTATTTGTTTTCAGATTAGAATAAACAGAGAGCAAAGATAGGTTAAAAACTGTGCATTCGACTTGTTTTACAATTGGTGTTCAAATGCTTATTGAGTGCTGGATGCAATTAATTAAAGTCATAGGTATAAAAATATAGAATTGTCTTTATTAATGAGGTATGCATTTGTTCAGATCAGGTTTCTTGGGATACAGCCTTCTATTTGGATTTCAGCTGGCCAGCCTTTGTATCTGTTCTTCGTTTGGTCAGAGTGGTTTATCTGTAAAAATAAAATAAATGTAAAAAAATATAAAAAATCAGTATTTAGTTTTTTCTATTTACATACCAGTTTGTCAAACCTTATACAAGAGGAGGGGGTAATGAAGGAGGAGTGGGAAGCTGAGGAGAATGTTGCACATCTTGCTTAACATAATGGTGAAGATTCTGCCAGTTTCTCTCTTACACAGAATGCTTTATTTATTTTACAGATGGCTGTCATGATATACACTAAATTGAGTATCTTTGTCCAGCAGAAGCTCTGAAATGTGAGGAATATTGCAAAAATATTCTGCACCAGTACAAGCTGGGGGTGACCTGCTGGGAAAAAGCTCTGTGGAGAAGGATCTGGGGGTCCTGGTGGACAATGAGCTGTCCCTGCCCTGCAGAGACCAGAGAGGCCAATGGTGTCCTGGGGGGCATTGGGAAGGGCATTGCCAGCAGGGCAGGGGTGATCCTGCCCCTGTGCCAGCCCTGGAGGCACCTCTGGCTGCTGTGTCCAGCTCTGGCTCCTCAGCACAGCAGGGCCAGGAGCTCCTGCAGCTGAGCAAGGGCCTGGAGCATCTCCGTGCCCAGGAAAGGCTGAGGGAGCTGGGGGGGCTCAGCCTGGAGAGGAGCCCCAGTGAGAGGGGCCTCAGCCCTGGGTGTCCCTGTGTGTCCCTGTGTGTCCCTGGCTGTCCCTGTGTGTCCCTGTGTGTCCCTGTGTGTCCCTGTGTGTCCCTGTGTGTCCCTGTGTGCAGGAGGGGCAGAGCAGGCCCAGGCTCTGCTCCAGGCCCAGCAATGGCCCCAGAGCCACGGGCAGGGCCTGAGCCCAGCAATTCCCCTGCACAGGAGGCACAACTTCTGCCCTGGGCAGGGAGCAGCCCTGAGCAGAGCCCAGAGGGGCTGTGGGGTCTCCTCCCTGGGGACATTCCAGAGCCACCTGGACACAGCCCTGTGCCCTGAGCTCTGGGATGGCCCTGCTGGAGCAGGGAGGTGGCACCAGAAGAGCCATCACGGTCCCTTCCAGCCTGACCCATTCTGTGATCCAGTGATATTCTGGGAAAAGAGCCCCAGAAGTGGAAGCTGTGGAAGCCGTGGAAGGAATCAGCGTCATCAAAGGACCTGAATTCTGTGTTGGGTTTTCTCATTTCTGTCTGCCTCAGTCACATGATGAGCATGACTGGGGTTACAGAAACTGAACACAGCAAGGGCACAGATGCAAACAGAAATCTCTGTGAAAAATAGTATCTTTAATCCTCCTGCAACCTGTGGGCAAGTTATTCCCAAAGTTTTTTGTTTTGATATACAGACAAATAGAAAGTGAAAATGAAACAAATCTGACCTTTTCTTTTTGGATATTATCTGGTAGCTTGAAGCCTTTGGCAGCTATAAAAACCCAACTCGATCTAAACTTTATATTCTTAATTTCTTTACTTCCCAGTTCTTCTACTAATTTTTTGGCATCATCTTTCAACCTAGGAAAATGCAGTGAAAAAAAATGAGCGTTAAAACTTCAGGATGTGAAAAATGATGAAAAATATCATGGCTGATTCATGCTTTACATTCAGCATTGAGCCTGCAGGAGCAAAAATGAGATTTAAATAGTCCTGAGAGCTGTGGTAGCAGCATGACATTGAATTCACAGAGAGAATTGAATTTATCAAATTTTTTCCTTCTCAGTAAGTTCCTGATGCTAATACAACCTGTTTGTAACAACATAGCAGAAAGAAAAATGTATTTCAAATACTGTCTGGTGCTTCAGTCCTTCCTAAATCAGGACAAGGGATTCCTAAATCATGTCAAACATGGATTAAGTATTTTCCTGGATAATTACCATATCATGAACTCAGCTAAAAACCCCCAAAGATTCAAAAGCACCTGAAAAATCAGATTATGATGTTAGAAGGAATGCAAAGTAGAGACATCATAGTTGGAGGTGTGGATAAATAATATTTCAGAGTAAAGAAGGTTGTGACCCAGATGTAACAGCAGTGCCCTTTGGGGTGCTTTTAAACAACATAATATCTACCCATCCTAGGGAGCACCAACACACAGATATGTGCAGTCATAGAAAAGACATGGAATGAAAACTTTTAGACAAGAAGTGAGAGAACAACTCTGAGTGTAGAATGGAATTTACCATTCCTTTACACCAATTCCCAACATTAATTTTCCAGCTTTTCACTGCTCTGCCCCTCAGGCTCCATCACCTCCTACCTGGTGCTCCCATCATCGTGAGTGGCCATCAGAAGGAGGGTCCCTTCTGGTGCTTTCCTGATGAAATCCATCATCTCCCTTGAGTGGTCTGTGGAATAAATCACACAGCTGGTTATTCCTGGCACACACATCACATTCCAGCTCATTCCAGCACCCACGTTCACGAGCATTTTTAAGGAGTCAGGGAATCACCTTCCAGTGCCTCAGAGCATTCTGGTTCTCCTCACTAATAGGTAAGAAAACTTGCCATTCAAAGTTTAGAAAATGTGTTAAAAAGCTATTCTTAAAGTAGATAATATTTCCAGCTATGTGGAAGGATGTTAAGAGACAGATAAGCAAATTTCCTATGATGATTTTATAACTAAAACAGAACAAGATATGGCAGGAAAAGGAATTTTGCTGAGTGAAGTATCTGGATGTCATATCTGGTTAAGTGCCATTGCTACCAGACTGAAATAACAGAGATCAAAAAAAAAAAGACAAAACAAAAAAAAAAAAAAGGGAAAATAACAAGATAATTTAACAAAAAAGATCATTAACCATCTCAACCAACAGGAGAAATTCAGCTTTTCAGGCAAAATTTGTCATCATATATGGCCAGAGCATATTTTGTGAAGAAGCTGTTTGTTTCTAGCTGATCCATGTTGAGAATACAGTCAAAGAGGAAAGAGGAGGATAGTTACATGAATCAGTCTTTTCTTAATGCTGAAACACTAACAAAAGCTCTCTTGGACTATTTTCCTTACCTCCTGTCCACATTTCAAAAAAATTTGTCGACATGAGTTTTCCTGTTTTATCTGTAATTTAAAAAAAGTGATCTAAATATCAGCAAATATTATTTTATTCAATAGGCAAACATAGCATTTTCAGCTAAAGCTAGGCATTCCTAATTTTGTGTATTTTTTGGCTTCTTTTGTTTCAGTTCTTAAATTGGAAGAAATATGAAATAACAAGTTTAAGATTTGGGGAGAATATTTTGTTTCATGTAGTCTCTCATGAATCATCAAAAGTGACTAAAAATTTTTATCACTTCTTATTTTAAAGAAAAATTCATTTTTTGGTGTGTGCTTCCAAGTTTTTAGATCCAAATATACTATACTAGGTCATTGCCATAGATAGGAAAATTGGTTAAACCTAAGACTATTGGAATGAGCTTAATCCTATTCTGTGCAGTCTTTGAGATGTTCAGCCTTTTATCCATAAGGCACTTATTGAGAACAGTCATCATCTTGCCTGATCTAATTAGTGGATATGTAAAAAATATGTTTTGCTACAGGCTGGTGCAGGATAATGGACAGATTTACCTGGTCCTATTTGCCCCCATCTTGCTTGTGCATTCAAGATGAGTATTTCTCCTCTTACTCTCATTTTATATTCATTTTTATATTTTATACCCAGGAAAGATTTTATGATTGTTGGAAAAAAAGGCAGTAGTTAACTGGGGAAAAATTTGGAACAGATTCTTTTCAGTGGTTAATTTAATCCTCAACAAAATCATACAAGTTTAGACAAAGTCAAGATCTTGCTTAGCAATAGTGATACAAAAAAAAAATTAAAATATAAGTGTTTTGTGATCAAAGCTAGCTTGACTGTGCCTTTGAACTCCCTTTTTTCCCCCTCCCCCACAAGATTTAGGCATTCATTTTTCCCTGGACCCGTTGTTGAATACACCGCACTTCATCACCATTCCCATTCATCTAAATCAAAATTTAGGATTTAGGTGCCTCCAAACCTAGAGTAAAGCACACCTGCTTCCTCCCCTGACTTTTACTATAAGCAAATGGCAGTTTAATACTAATTACAATTTGAGTTTGTCTTTCTGTATCCTGGACAAGTCTGGAAAAGGAATTTGTACCATGGCTACACCTTGAGGCAGAACTGCAACTCTCAGTTCCTGCTCCTCCCATATCAGTGGAGCAGGAGATATATTTTATCAAGGACTGAAGCTGAAAGCTGAGTCCTACTGCTAGAGATCACAGATATTCTTGCTGTGCTACAAGTCTTATGTTTAATAAAATTCACTTACACCACATCTACGTGCACATTTTCTATTCTATTTTCCTGTATTGATTATGAAAATATTTCTTTTGTTTACCCAGAAGACTGTTTTCATCACACAGATTTGTTTTTCTTACATTAACATGGATCAAGTTTGCAATATTTTCCTTTCCCTTCCATACTAGCTGGTAAAAAAACCCCACAAAACAAAATATCCAAGCCTCCCAAGAACACTGGTAATTTATTGCAGTACAAAAGTATGCTGCTCTCTAACATTTTTTTCACTTACTTACAATTCACAATGGCAATGTTTATACCACTTCCAACTTGATAATTCCCTTCATTTATAAGCCTGGAATTGAAATAAATACAATATCAGTAAAATACATCTGTCCAGCAGCTCTGTTGCAAAGTTATGTTTACCAGTGCAAAGTAATTTTCTGATACTTATGTTTTCTTCAGTTATTTAATTCAAAACTCTATTGTAAACAAGAGCTTAAAAATCTTCCACAGTCTATCTGTCAGTCAGTTTCCTTCAACAATGACTCTTTCAAAATGAGCCAGATCAAGAAAATGTTTCATACAAATGCAGCCAGAAAGATAAAGTAGAAAAAAAACCAAACCAAAACAAACAAGATGAATTGGTTTTGTGGCTGTACTCTCTGTAGATTATGTCTCCAGGAAAGGTCCCTGCAAAGTTTTGAAGTTATTTCACCTGTCCAGTTTGAAAAGCTGTGAAAGAACCCGACTTTCAGAAGGTGCTGAGCAGTCAACATTCTGTAATTCTGCTATCCTACACCATGAAAATTAAAAATACTGCTGAAAACTAACAGCTGTCTGCAGCTTATATGGAAGAACAAAGAAAATCACTGGAAATTAGGTTAAAAAAAAAAAGACAGAAGAAGAAGAGTTAAATACTGTCAGACAAATTCTGAAGTTTTCCATCAGAATGGAGCCCCTGGTAGGAGCTCAGTTGCTGCTACTGAGCCAAACCCAAACACCTTTGCTCACAGTACAAAGCACTTGCTTAGGTGTAAATTGTGAAAAATGTGTATTATATGATTGGCTTTTTGCAAATATTAAAATGCATATTGTATGTGTTATGTTAGAAAGTTATGCTGTATTAATCCTTTTAAGTAGTGTGTTAAATATAGTTTTAGGCTGTAACATAATATTAAAATAGAAACTATGCGATGTAAGATGCTTTTCTAACTAGCTCAAGGAATGGATAAGATAATCAAGAAATTCTTCTCACAGAGATAACAACAAGACACTAAAATCCCAAAGAGAAGAATTATTACCTCCTTATCAGGAAGAACCAGGCTCCTTCTACCTCCTTCCAGACTCCATGGAGCCAAACCATGATTTACAAGATGAAGGGGGGGAAGTTAAAAATAAACAGAAAAATCTCTAGTTTGAAAGGAATGTTTGCATCATGTATGAGACATATGAATATGCAACAGGCTATTGCTTTTAAGAGTTAATCCTTTGTTAGTGACCCATGCTTTTTTGAGAAAGCATCCGAACATTTGTAATTCTTTGCTTTTTTATTGTCCTTTATTGTCCTAACTCTGATTGTCCAAATTCTTATTGCTCTGATTTTTATTACTATTTTTATAACCATTTTATTACTATTAAACTTTTAAAATTTTAAATCAAATGACTGGTGTTTTTCACAAAAGTTAGAGGGGTACTCACTCCTCATCCTCAAAACAAATTTTAGCTCTCCTCTGTTTGCCACCGCCACTGAGGATGCGATAGGCGAAGTTCCCAGGCGGGCAGGGAGACCAGAGGTCACACTTCTGCCTTTTGGGGGCTGGGGCTGCAACAGCAAAGATGAAAAAAATTAAAACAGCAAAGATGAAAAAATTAAAACAGCAAAGATGAAAAAATATTTTATTTGATGCTGCACGAACAATTTCTGCATGGGATGAATCCCCTAAAGTCAACGTGCTGAGCTCAAACATCTGAACACAGAATCCTGGCAGTTCTCTGGGATTGTGGCAACTTCATCCCAGGTTGGTTTGAGCTGGAAGTTATCCCTGATTTCCAAATAATTATAATTGAAAATAAGGTAATTATTATCTGCTATTGCACATAACAGGAAACAAGGGCTACCAGGATGAAGGTTTCCTACCAACAGCTTGAAGTGAATAGTTATTCTTATTTTAAGCCCTTTTTTCACACAATAACTTAGTCAGAGAATTATAAATATATATATTAAAACATCTGGTCAAAGTAGAGCTAAAAAATAATGAAAATTTACTCACAAAGGTTAGTTAGTGGTTCAGCTGTTTATCATAAATATAAAATACATGTAATAGAAACAAAGCTGCAGCTTTGCTCTCTTTTGCCTGCAAATAAATCAGATGTTCTTACATCAGTTTTCAAATTGCCTTTGTACACTTGCAAAAATAGGCTGACATTGTTTTTCTTCAAAAACAGTGTCTAAAGAAAGGTTTAGCTTTGCTTTAATTAACTTTATAGTCAACTTCATTCTTATAATAGCACATATCAAATAATTAGCTAACAAGCAATTTATTATTTAGTACATAAAAACACAACAGCAGACACAGTATAAGAAAGAAAAAAAAGGAAAAATACAACTACATACCCCTCAACACTGGTTTCCTTCCAATCTCTTGAAGTGCAGCAATAGATACTGTATTTTGGGGTACATGAGCAGCAATGAAGTATCCCAAATACCAAGCAGCCAAGGATGTCAACAGGAATGCAAACAATCTCAGAACAACTGTGAAGGGGAAAATAAAAAGGAAAAAAACCCACCCAACAAAAACATAAAAATGTTTTCATAGCAACACAAAAAATCTTGTCATTTTTTCTGGCATTGCTACCCAAACTGGCTGGTTTTTGTCTGATTCACTGTGCCAACCACAGCCTTCAGAGATGTGGCAATAGAGTATTTGGTGCATTCCTATCTCCAAGGACAACCCCTTTTGTTTCTAAAACTTCAAGCAGAAACTTCCCCCCAACTCCCTTCAATCTACATCCGTAACACCTCATAGAAACACAAAGTTTAACTCAATCCTAGTAGGATTTTGACTCTGAAAAGTAAGTACTGGGTGGTGCAGAGGTGTTTTGCAGTTAATTAGATTTTTCTGAGACATGCAAGCACTCCAGGAATGGTTTTGAATGCTGGCCAAGCAGGGAATTCCCTCATCCACATTTTCAACATGCTGGGTTAAAACAGCACGGCCCAAACAATCCCTTTCACACAATGAGCTCTGACTGCATTCACAGAATCACAGAATAATCTGGGTTGGAAGGGACCCTCAATCTAATTAATTAATCTAATTTGACCTCCCTTCAATGAGCAGGGAAATCTTCAACTGCATCAGGTTGCTCAGAGCCCTGTCCAGACTGACCTTGGGTATTTCCAGGGATGGGGCAGCCACCACCTCCCTGGATAACCTGTGCCAGTGTTTTAGCACCCTTATATTTTATAACCTTTATATTTATGATAAACAGCTGAACCACTAACTAACCTTTGTGTGTAAATTCTCATTATTTTTTAGCTCTACTTTGACCAGATGGTTTAATATATATATTTTTATAATTCTCTGACTAAGTTATTGTTGTGAAAGGCTTCCTCCTCATATTGAATATCTGCTCTTCCTCAACACCACAAGTGCTGATGGCTTTCCTGATGAAATACACCACCTAATTTATGATGCTAAATGAGGAAATATCACACTGCAGTAGTGAAACAGGTTGTTTTACAGGCATGAGTCACTTCCTGGTCTGCAAAGAACCATCCTTGAAAACTAGGGTCTGTTAAAATGGAATAAAAAAGAGAAAATTATGCATTTTATAGTCCTGAAAACTGAGTTCAACAGGACCAATGTCCAAAAATATGCAGTATGTTTACTTTGTCAAACCTCTAGAAAATATCTTGTATTATCTAGTCTGAATCTTCCTTATAACAGTTTACACTCATAAGGTAGTTCTCTCCTTTCCTTCTTTGAGCTGCCTTTTATAAACATTAAGATTTCTGCCCTGCCCTTTCTCTAGAATAAGGCCAAATTTTTCACTTGTCCTCTTCAAGTCCTGTTTTGCGAGTTCTGCCACTCCTGTGAATTCTGCCCAATTGGTCTGCATCCAAACTCTGAAAAATTCTGTTATTCTGGTTATTCATGCCAGAAGGAACTTTGATATTTTTTTTTCCATAAGAGCAGACTTTATCCACACAGGTTCTGTTGATAATCCACCATAAAGACTGAATTTTTCCTCTCTAGCTACTCTCTACATGTATTTCTCCACGTGGTTATTCCTGCATTCTCCCAGCTTTAAAAATAAAAAGCCCAATGAAACATTGCAGAAACATTTGTGTGACTGCAGGGAAAATATTGTGAGAAACTGTGTTTTCATTAAAGGATTAAAATTGAGAAAGTTATGTAATGCATCTTCAGATATTATAAATTTCCCTAACTATTACCCATGAGAAATCTCTCACTCCACCATGAGTAGTGGTGCAAACCCACACTAAAATAATACTGAAATTACTCTGACACTTCATTTGTGCAGTGGTGTGAACACAAACACTGGCAAAATCCACATGCACAAATCAGGAAGCTGCTGGAACCAAGCAGAATGACACCAACATTAGTTCTTTTTCAATATTAAAAAAAAAAAATACCAGATTTATACACAAAATATATTTAATTCATAAAGGAGGCCAAGTCACAAGTTTCAAAGACAAAACCCCGGAAGAATGAAGTGAAAATGACAATTTTACTGAGAGATTTCAGTGACTATTTCTGGGGAGAGGATGGGGCGTGGTGCATTGCAAAGATTTATGAGAGCACCAGTCAGGTTTTGTTTTGCTCATTCCACAGTTAGCTTGGCAGGTTTACCTTTACAATGTATTTGCACTATTTTTCATCATTATTATGGAGCAACTCTGTTGCAAAACAGGCTCAGCAGTGAGGGATTTTATCTAAATAGAAGAGAAAGTACAACTAACTGCTGTTATGCCTGATGTTATTCCCTGATGGCTGGGAAAATCATGGGACAGATCATCCTAAGTGTGATCACGTGGCACAGACATGATAACCAGGGGATCAGCAAGGGTTTAGGAAAGGCAGGTCCTGCCTGACCAACCTGATCTCCTTTTATGACCAGGTGATCTCCCCTGGGGGATGTAGGGAAGGCTGTGGATGTGACACTGTCTCCCACAGCATCTTCTGGAAAAGCTGCAGCCCAGAGCCTGGACAGGAGCATCTTCCCTGGGTTAAGAATTGTCTGCACGTCCAAGCCCAGAGGGTGGTGGGGAATGGTGCCACACCCAGACACCAGGGGTATCCCCCAGGATCAATTTTGGGGCTGGTCAGGTTCAATGTCTTTACTGATGAGCTGGGTGAGGGGATTGAGGGCACACTCAGTTTGCTGACAACACAAAGTTGGGTGGGAGAGTTGATCTGCTGGAGGGCAGGAAGGCTCTGCAGAGGGATCTGGACAGGCTGGATCAATGGACTGAGGCTTGGATCAGGAATAGGGTGGCCACAGGAGCAGGACCCACCTGTACTGGGCACTGGTCAGGCCACACCTCGAATCCTGTGTCCAGTTCTGGGCTCCTCACTACAGGAAAGGCATTGAGGGGCTGGAGTGTGCCAAAACAGAGCTGGGAAGGGGCTGGAGCCCCAGGAGGGGCTGAGGGAGCTGGGAAGGGGCTGAGCCTGGAGCAAAGGAGGCTCAGGGGGGACCTTGTGGCTCTGCACAGCTCCTGCCAGGAGGGGACAGCCGGGGGGGTCGGGCTGTGCTCCAGGGAACAGGGACAGGAGCAGAGGGAACGGCCTCAGGCTGGGCCAGGGCAGGCTCAGCTGGGACAGCAGCAGGAATTTGCCCATGGCAAGGATGCTCAGGCCTTGGCAGGGGCTGCCCAGGGAGGGTTGGAGTCCCCATCCCTGGAGGGGTGAAAGAAACATCTTTATGTGGCCCTCAGTTCTGCTCTGTAGTTCACAGGGTGGTGATCAATCAAAGGCTGGACTTGATGATCTTGGAGGTTTTTCCCAACCTAAATAGTTCTGTGAATCTATAATATATTCTGTATTTTATTTAGAACACAAGCTTCTTAAACTTTTTTTTTGAAATATGCCTTTTAAGGTTCAAGGAATACATTTACAAACTCTCCTGCATAGTTTGTACCTGGTTCTCAAAACTCACGGAATATTTTCACTGTCAATCAACTTTTGGTTTTGCTTTCTGGGACTCAGGAGGCATCAAGAGACCTCACTGACCCAAACTGCTGGGTCGAGCTGGCTCTCTTAGGCATACTGAGGTTATTTATCCTGCACACATACATTCATTTCTGGGTTTCTCCTCAGACATGTGCAAACCTCTACACAGTTAACAGGAAAGCTCAGACAAAGTTAAGATAACCAAGAGAGCTTAGTATTTGGGATTAAACAATTAAGAGTTATAAACCACAGAGTCCAGCCTACATGCAGGAAAGTCAGACTGTGCTTTTGCTGATCTTGGAGGCTGTGGCTGCTCAGCACCAAGGAGCAGCGTGGGCATGCTGAGCTGCAGAGGTGTTGCTGTGCCTCCCTCACTCCATTTCTGCCATGGAGGAGCTCCCTGAGAGCTACATCTTGTCACTGTCATGAGGCAGGGACACTCACAATACTCACAGTGCCAGGCAGAGGAGGTGGCAGAGAGAAGCCAGGAGGAAGGACAGTCAGGATGGAGGCACAGCAGGACATGTAAAACAGCAGAGCATAAGGAAAAGATGACAGAATCACAGAATATCGAGTTTAAAGGGACCCACGAGGATCATCCCGTCCAACTCCTGCCCCAGCACAGGACACCCCAACAATCCCACCCTGTGCCTGACAGCGTTGTCCAAACCCTTCTTGAGCTCTGTCAAGTTCAGTGCTCCCCTCTTCCCTGGGGAGCTGTTCAGTAATATCCTAATATCCTAATATCCTAATATCTCCCCTCCTAATATCTCCCTATTCTAATATCTCCTCTTCCCTGAGAGAGCTTCCTGCCCTTCCCTCGGGTCCTGAGTCAGCAGTCCCACCTTGCAGCAGCTCCCAATTTCCCTTGTCCCTCAGGTGCCCCTTGGCAGCAGATAAATCATAAATGTCAGCCCAGTATTGGGTTATTCTGTGTTCAGCTGATCCCAAACCCCCACGCAGCCACACCTCGCTCATACACACCCATCCGCACGCAGCTGGGCTTGAACACAGGAAAAAAAGTAAAAAATGAGAATATATTTAAGATTCCGGGGCGCATCTTACTCACAGTGCCGGGTCAGCTTCATAATTCCTCCTCCTCCTCCTCGTCCCTCTCCCGGCTTCCCCCTGCCAGCACCGGGAAGGGGAGCGGCCGCCTGGAAGCACCGCACCGCCCCGGTTAAACAACTTTAATAGCACCCAGCTACCCCGTGGGACAGAAGGAGAGCACATATGCCACTCCTTCCTCCTCTCCTCTCCTCTCCTCT
>VZRH01001124.1:748374-770528 GCA_013397555.1 Urocynchramus pylzowi | reverse complement strand
AAAAAAAAAAACTAACAAAAAACAAAAAAAACCAAGCGACACTTCTTTCTTTAGTGATTAATCAAAGATGTGAGGTACAGAACACTTCTGAAGGATAACTTCTGATTTCATCCTGCAGACATTCATTCTGTAATTTGAAATCTTAAAGAAAAACTTACAAAATATTAATCTGCACTCTCAATTCCTGTGAGGCTGTAATACCCTTTGGTGATAAGCAGGACAGGAAATCAACTCAGGAAACAAATGACACTGAATGGAGCAGGTGAATGCATCTACAGGGTCTTATTCTTGTCTTATCACCACAAAACCAGCAGAGGAAATTTATGGTCTAACACAGCTAAAACAGAATAAGCAAGTTCCTGCTTGCCCTTTGAACTGCAGCACCAATGGAGAGATTTTCTGCATCCACCTCACTTGACTAACAAATGAGCAGAAGTGTCATTCCAGCCCTTGTAAGAATTTAATTTGTTTTTTCTGCTTGCTCACAAATGGCCAGCAGTGGATTTTCAATTCTGCCAGGACAAGTTCAAAGAATTTAAGATTTTAAATGAAGGCAGAGTTAGCAAGGCAAGGAGAGAACGTTGGACTAAATCTTTGCTTGTAGAGCTCACAAGAACTTAAGAAAAATAGGCCTCCTACATAAAATGTGCAACTGGTGTCTAATTTTACCTAAGACTCGGGGCAGACAAGAACATGCACATGGACAACAGGGGCAGCAGTGTGGAAGAGCAGTTATTGAACTCATCCATAGTTTACCATGTGCCTGTGCCATAATTTGACTCATCCATAATTCACCATCTGCCTGTGCCATAACTCAGCATCCTGTGAAATAGGAACATAGAGAAATAGAGATGTAAATGTCTATTGTAATAAAATTACTGTTGATTTTTGTTTGTTTTTTTCCTGGTTTTTGTTTGAGCTTTTTATCCTCCCCCTCTTTTTTTTTTTTTTATTTTTTGGTAAATCTTGACTGTCTTTATGAAACCCAGGAGCCTATACTTAAAACAAGATNTCCTCCCCCTCTTTTTTTTTTTTTTTATTTTTTGGTAAATCTTGACTGTCTTTATGAAACCCAGGAGCCTATACTTAAAACAAGATGAGAACTTTTAGATACTTCTTTTGTGGATATGAAGGATTAAAGTCACCTTCACCAAGATGTGCAAAAATGGATCATTTAACAAAAGGCAAAAAGCAAGCATTGATTACTTTCAGCTGATAAGCTGGAAAACTTGTAAAGTTTGTGAGTCTGGGGCATTTCTGGCCTGCTGAACAATACAAAGGTGGGGTTAATTTGTGTATTTTTCTCTGCTTTGTCAATCCAGAGAAACATGTGGAGAATATATTTACCTGCACTTGATCCAAATAGAAGATGGATACATCAGCAGTCAAAAATAAATCAGCAGTTAAAAATCAGTATAAACCATCAGCCTAGAGAATGCTCAAGTTGTCCAATGATAAAAAGAATCTCATTCAATAGGAATACAGAAAGTTGAAAGTAATGTTAAATTTACAATTAAAAAGCACTCAAGGGAAAAGTAAATAGTATTCCTACTCATAGTACTTCAGAACAATTCTGGGTGCATGAAAAGAAAGAATTTGAAGAACCATAATACCTTGTTTATTCATAGAAAGCAGTCTCCTCTAGCTAACAGCTGTAAAAATCCAATACTCTAATATTTGTGTAGGCACTGGCAGCACAGATCCCTGTATTCTTTATAATAACCTGTATTTCTTGGGGAATGCTATTGAATTCCCTAGCCAAACAGATGATGAGTCAAGGTGTAGGCAAGTGGTACTTCTCAGCCTCTACAAGAAAAAAAAAAAAAAAAAAGAAACCACAAGCCATTTATTTTTAAAGAGTTTGTTTTGGTGGAGAAAGGGGAGAATAGTAAATGTTTACTGTTTAAGTGGCCATCAGAATTACACATTGTACTGGAAAATTACACAGAGCACTTGCACTGCCAACCTTCACGTTTTTGTGTACACTTCACTGTCATTATATATATATATATAAAAAGCTGTATTCTTGCAGCAAACTCTTACTTTGGTGATTCACACACAAACTTAAAAGCTGTTGTGTCTAAGCAGGCTGGTTTTCATGGGCAAAGATGAGCAAGGGAAGGGTGAATAAACAGTTTTACAGTTTTGGATTCAATGAGCCTGAAGTCTGGAGGGTGCTCTGAAGATGATGGTAATTTCAAAAGCATAAGAGAAGTTTAAGCACAAGAAAAAGAATGAAAAGTTGTGAGCAGAGCTGTGTAACAATGGGATCATGGAATGGTTTGGAAGTGGATTTTAAAAATCATCCAGTTTTGATGTGGGCAGGGACAATTTTCTCTAGAACAGGTTGCTCAGAGCTCCATCGAACACCTGAACTCTTACAGGGATGCAGCATCCACAATTTCTGGGGGACACCTGTGGCAGTAATGGAGAGGCTTTGCTGAATATCAGGACAGAAATAAGCAAAACATGCCAGCTTTGAAGGAAAAATATTAAACAGTTGGTGCCACTCCATTTTACTTGACTAATGCCCTAAATTTACAACATTCACAATAAATACATCGTGCTGCCTTTAAAAAGCTCAGGGCTTAAAATAATGGACTTTGTAAAGAGGTGTTTAGGTGGAGGGAAGAGGGAGATGATAAACGATCAGAAGACCCTAAGGTAAGGACTTTTGAGGTCGGATATTCAAAACAGAAAATGAAAGTAACATTTAAGGGAATTTGGGGAAAAAACCAGAAAGTGCTGAAAGGGCTTGATGCCTTGTGTAGGCTGACCTAAACCAGAGATTGGACAGAGTTAAAGAATAAAGCAGGGATTTATTAAAAGGCCTCGATGGATCCACCTTGGGCAGCACCAGAGCCCAGCCAGGGCTGCACCCAAGATGACCCAAAATGGCCCCAAAATGCACGGCCGCTCACGGGGGCTCTCACTTTGACAAGTTCTGCTCCATTTGCACCTTGGAGTTCATTGTCCCATTCCAGCTTTAGCCCAGGCAGCCCCATCCTGCTTGTTTTTCTCTCTCCAGCCCATGTTGGTTGTGCTCCTGGGCCTGAGATTTGGATCATTTGTCCTTGGTGCCCAGCTGGAGCAGGAATTCCTTTGTCTCCCTGCTCTGTGCAGAGAGCTCACCATCCCCTCATGTGAAGCTCAGACCCATAGGCTAAAGCAGCACAGAATGTGAAACATAGAAAAGTATGGTTTTACAAAAGTTAAAACCAGCTTCCCAAGAGTTGGAAAACGCCGCTTGGGCTCCACCTGGCGAGGAAAGAGCGCGGAGCAGGGATTGGGGACAGGGACAGGGATTCGTGTCCCTTCCCCGTTCGCATCCCAGGGCAGGAACAGCCCTAAGAATGACCCGAATCCACCCCAAACCATCAGCAGCTCCACCTCCTCAGCTTCACGCTTTCTCTGCTCGGTTCTGCCCCATATGAAATGAAAAGTTGAAGCAGGAATAGCTGGAATTGGGGAATAAGCAGGAAAAAAATCACCTCGGAGCTAAACTTGGCTGCCTCCCCCTTCTGCCAGGGTCAGATGGGATCTACACAGCCAGAAGTTGGAATTGAGAGTCACAGGAGGAATTTGGATGGATATAATTTATCAGCTTTGAAGTTCTTCTTAACAGGATTTAAAACACACACACAGAATAGGTTGAAAGAATTAATCATTTATTTTACGCAGCATAAAATCTGATTTTTTTACATAGTGTTTATCTGAAAATGGCAAGACCTGAAAGTACAAAGTATCAATTTTTGGAAAATTGAGTAATGAGGCTTGACAGTAAGTGGGATAGAGATCCTAAGATAACCTGAAGATTGAATTAGAAAGACTTTACTCCTTTGTTTCAAAGTTTGATCCCATTTTCTTTTTTCAGTCAATGTTAAAAACATTGTTGAATAAAAACAAAACAAAACAAAACAACAGGTGAAGGAATGCCTCTGTAAGTTGACCTTAAAGGTGAAATCCTTTCCACACTTCCTGAATAACATAACAGTTATTGTAGTGTTAAAAGCCTTAAAAGATCTCTGCATCTCCATATAAAATTTGCAATAAAATGTGTGAACTGACTGTTTTCAGGTGTAATTCCTAAACACTGAACTTTGTATAGTTTATGCACACACAGAGTATTGGCTACCAAAGCAATTTTTTCCAGCACATATTGCAGTAATCCATGCCTTTGTGCTATCAAGAAATTGTTAGTTGTCTTTTTATTACCTCTAAACCTTCTCAACTCCATTTTTTTACCACAGAATTTTCCAAAGGACAACCATGCTGCAAATACAATCATTGAAACATTCAGCTCTATTATCCCTCTCTGAAAACACAGGAATAAATATGCCCTTTGCAGGTTTGACTTGGCCCTGTGAAAATTTCCCTCATCAGAGGGGGACAGGATGAGAGAATTGTTACAAACAACGTCTTTTATTCAAGTGTTTTGCCTAAATCCCATTGCTGTAAAATCACAGCAAACTCAGTTGCTCAGCTGGAGTTTTTAGGACAAAAAATATCATGGAAGGAGCTCTCACAGCTCCTTGTGGTTCTCCTCTCCACCCCTGTACTTCCTGAGGATGGAGAAAAAGCAGAATATACAGGACCAGGGCATATTTCCAAGTGGGATGTGAAAGAAGTCCAGGGATTGTAGTGAAATGCACAAAGGAGTTCTTGGCACACAGTAAAATTCAGGGACCATTGGCACAGGTGAAGTTCTGGCTCCAGTTCTTCTCCTAATGGCACTGCAAGTATGTCAGCCAACAGTTAATTTTTAAAGCATTAAGGAACTACTTTCAAACAGGTCTGTGAATGGTAAACAAGAAAAACACATCTTTTGTTAGAAAGCTGAAATTGGAAAATGGAGACCTTAATCTTTTAGCAACTTTTTTGGCGGGGGGAATGAAAAGGGGTGAATGGCCTAGAGGAGAAATCAGAAAAATCAGATTTAACACCAGTGAATTAGTAGGACAGCAACTATACTAAAATATATTTATTAAGTGATCATTATCAATTAAAAAAAAAAAAAAGGAAGAGAACACTTATTGAGGGCTACTTCTTTTTAAATTCTAAAAATGACCTTTTGTGTTTTACTTTTTGGCTAGCTCAAAAGAAATTCTGCGTGTGCCTTCATGGTCTAATCTAAAATTCCCAGTATTTCAAAGACTGGGAAGCACAAAGATCCAGGCAGATACAAACCATTCTTATATTACTGCTGCACAGTCATTGATGTCAGCATGTTTTATGATTTCCTGTCCTGCTGCTTCCAAATGCCACTGCTGGGGGTGAGAAACAGCACTGAGGTACATGGAGAGGGGAATATTCAGCAGCTGGGCAATGAACCTGCCTAAAGATGATTGTGTCCTGTGTTCACCTGGGAGGGGATAATTCCCAGTAGCACCAAAAGGCACCTTGGAGTGCTGGTTTCCAAAATATTCAGGCAGGTGAACCCTTGCCAAAGGAAATGGGGCCTGTTGGATGTTGCACCTACAGCAGCTGCTGTCTCTCTGTGGCTTTTGTGTTTTGGATCCATCTCACCCAGGGGCTTGGCTGAAGCCAAGCAATTCTGCTAGCATTCCCAAAGAGCCATAACCAGGATGCTGGATTACTCCCAAGCCTGGATTAGCACCTAATTAAGCCTCAAAAGCCAGCAAATCTCACTGGCTCAGAAGATTGCTCCTATCCCGTTACCAACCTGTCTTCGCTTCTCTCAACAGCAGCAAGGACTTCAGCAGCCAGAAATGAACAATTTATCAATCAGAGAGTCAAGTTTGTCAAGAACTAATGTCTTGGTAAAAAGTACTGCCTTTTCTGAAAAGGATCCATCTGTGATGCTCTTGCAATTTTTAATGAAGCTAAAGGCATCCTATTTAATTTTCTTTCTGTAATTCCCTTTAATTGCACCTCCATAGGTCACTGTACCAACACCTTTCATTACATCACTGATATTGCTATTTCTATTCCTGTCTGAGATGAGGATATGACAACCAACACCAGCCCAGTTTTTGGAAACCCCTACAGAAATCAAAGCAACTTCCAGCAACACAATCATTTTTTAATATTGGAAAATTTAAGGATCTCTCTTTCTCTCTCTGGAAATGTGCAGTGCTATGCAACTCTCACAAGCTTTTTAATATTTAAAAGGTAAAGCTTGGTAGACAAATGGCTCATCCTTCAGTAAGACAAAGCCAGCCAATACACAGCAAGGAACTGGATCAACTCATAGGTTGACTTTCACTAATAAATTTTACAGCTGTTGAGCACAGGAGCTACCAAACCCCCTTGCTACATTGCATTTAGGTGGATTCAACATGTACATCCTAAACACAATCCTTCACCTTAAAAAAGGAACAATCCCCTCCACCTAACTGCTTTTACAGCACCTGAGCAAAAGCCTTATTAAAATGCTTCATCCGTTTCCCTTAGCATTTAAATTGCTCCAAAAAACCCATGATAATATTTCTAAAACTTGCGAAGGCAGCGGGACAGAATGAACCTATTCCCAGGGCTGGGCTCAGGTTTAACCACTGGAACTCCAACCACACCCCCTCTCAAATCCCTGGCGATGGCACCGATGGTATCAAATTACCTGCGAGGCTGCAGCCCGGCGAACGCAGCTTTCTGACACTTTCCTGGGACGTGGTGTTACATTCCCATCAGGGGAGAGCTGGGTCAGCAAGAAATAT
Source organism: Urocynchramus pylzowi (assembly GCA_013397555.1). Classification (NCBI taxonomy): domain Eukaryota; kingdom Metazoa; phylum Chordata; class Aves; order Passeriformes; family Fringillidae; genus Urocynchramus; species Urocynchramus pylzowi. The sequence continues at coordinate 763,854 of VZRH01001124.1, read as the reverse complement.
TGATATTTCTTACAAGGGATGGTTTGGAGCGCTGTGATTTGGAGCATCCTGTCTTTCATAACAAATAAAGGATATTTTTTCCGTATCATCTTTATTCAATGCTCTGGATTTTTCATTCCTCTTCCCTTTTTTTTTCCCCCTTAAGGTGTGGTTTATTCTTACACCTGAAGTTGGTTAACAGGAACATAATACATCTCACAACATATATATTTTTTGAAATATATCAGGGAAAGAGATCACTGTGAGTTACCAAGTGACTACACTTGGTTATAGTGTAGTCTATCACTGTGTTTCATCTTCCATACAAAACTGCTCGAGAGCATTATTTTTCTTAATGTGTTGTAGGCTAAAAATGAACCCTCAAGGGTTCCCATCGCTCTCCTTGTTGCCAGAGCAACAAAGCAATGCTCACCTGAATTTCTGCCACTGTAAGTATCAATTTGCAAGCCCAGATGAAGTTTGTGCTGCTCGCAGCTGTCACTCACAGCATTTTTACTACAAGCCACATTGTGTGTTAAGGAATATCAGGAAAACTCAAAAAAATATCAGTACTTCTACTTGGTTATTGCACCTCTTAATTCAAGTGTTTCCCTTAAAATATCTTGACCAAGGACATTCAAAGGGAAAGGGTAATACCTAAATCTTTTATATGAAATCCAGTGCACTAAGAAGACTTTGTTCACCAACTCAGAAGAAATCTCATTGAAAAGCCTACTCAGAACCTTTCCCAATAAATTCCTTCCTAAAACTCTTTGTGGTGAGGACATAGGAGGTTCTGAGGTGAGGGGAGCAGTGCTGAAATTTTTTAAGAGCATACAAGTTGTTTTCACTTTCTGAATGGAAAGAGGGTTTATTGTTTAACACTATCCATCCAAAATCCATACAGTGTTTCTGTTTGAAACAAGTGACAGAAGCATAACTTCTATTGCCATACTGTAGAAAAAGAAGGAATACAACTCTGAAGTTATTTGTTAAGTGTAAAACCAAAGCCAGGAGGACAACCTGGAACTCTTAGTTAAAAGATATTAAGAAAGAGATATGGAAAATAGAACACTGAGAAAACAGTTAAGCTCTATGGCTTATTTAATGCAATTCATAATTTTTCTCCTCTTAGAAACTAAGAGGCAGAGGAAAAAGAAGACAAGCTCAAAATTCCTTCCTGTTTCCACCTTCAAATTCCATGAGAAATCGTTTTCAGACGTTGGATCACAGCATCAATTATTTTACTCTACTGAGCCAAGCAATCTGAAAGTGCAAGAATTGAAAAGAAAACCACAGGCACTTCCAGTTATGACGTGAAAGACATAATTTAGTTTTTAAAAAAACCCCCACAGTGTTTTATTTTCACACACATGACGTGCACCTCTGTTAATGCACCATTCCTGGAAAAAAAAAAAAAAAAAATCTTTCCTTATTCCATGCAGAATCAGATGCAGAGGCAGCGTGAATCACAGAGCTATATGAAGGGATTTTGGGCAGAAAATTGTCTAGGCAAGGGATTGAGAAATTTACAGCTAAGCTTCTTCTTCTTTTTTTTTTTTTTCTCATTTCCCATGCAGCTATGCAAACTGCTCTGCTATCAAAATGAAAACGAATATTTTTTTCTTTTTTTTAAATGTATGAAAAAATCCTCAGCCTTGCACTGTTTCTCCTTCCAATCCAAACACTTAGGCCAGTGTTACAGAGAAGCCTGCAACTAGAGAAAAGAAAAATTGTCCTATTTGCAAAGAAAACACCTTGTTCTGACCTCAGCACGATGATCTGCACTTGCAGAATGGAAGCCTGGTCAAATACATCCTCCCCTGCTCTCTCCCACTATTGTTTCCAGTCCCACCACGTGTTTGTTTTCAGCCAGGCAGGACACACACACTTTTCATTTGATTGATGCCAAACTGAACACCTCAAGCTGAAAAACAAGCCAGCATAAAGACTTTCACTTCACAGCCTGTCCATAAAGACAGGCACTTCTCCTTTGAATTTCTAGGTTGCTGAGCTCAGCCAAATCAAAACAAAAAAAAAAGTTGTCGTTCTTATTTTGTTTTCTTTCTGTTACATGCTCTCTAGAAATACAGCAGAACACAGACCTTGCTGTCTTGTCTGTCCATACATACGCAGATCAGCCTTTTCTAAATATCAAACTCAGAAAAAACAAAACCCCACATGAGGGGGGGAAACTGAAAGTTTTATTGTTTTGTTTTTTTTTTTTTTTGTGCACCAAAGTGGAAAGTCATGAAGTATTGATTTTTATAAAATCCCAAAAAATTCAAAGCCAAGTAGTTCCATTTGGTTGTATGGAGCAGCTTTGTGCTTCAAGACCAGTTCTAATCCACACACTCACCAGTGGTAGCATCCTTGTAATTATGAGAGGTAGTCTTGTTTTACTCTAAGGCTGAACAAGTTTGTTTCCCAGTTTTCACCACCTTGGACTATATTTTGTTACAGCTCTCAGGGAGGGTGACCCTCTCAAGTGGCAGCAGTAATCTTGAGGGAAAGAAACCACAAACCAACATTTCTTCTTGATCTCCCTTGCTTTTTCTCTGCTGCTTAAGTCTGACTTTTCTCCCTCCCCCAAACCATAAGCACAGTTTCAAAATAAACTGATGTAAACAGAAAGCAGTATTCATTTAATGCAATTAATAAGAAAGATTACTATTTTTTTTCTCTTTTTCTACAGTCAGGGCTTGATTAGTTAGAAAATACTAACAGGTCCTTTTTTTTTGTGAAAGAGAGACGGACAATTTTGTTCAGACAGTGGAAGAACATCATGGTGTGGTTTTTTATCTTTTTTTTTAAACTTTTTTCCTTTTTTTTTTTTAAAGAAGGTACTGTAGAGAGCATAAAGGCTCATTGTACTGCAGTAGCAAATCCAGTACCGTAGCACTTCAGAGGTGGTTAACAGTGCTTTGGTTCAGAACCGGTGTTAGAAAATAAAGCTATAAAAGTCACGATGCAGGGGATTTGGTGGGATTTTCAACAGCGTTTTTTGTAGGAACGTAGAAGGGACTGAGGAGGCATTGGCTTCTTCCCCTTGGCAGAGCTCTTTGTCCTTGGTCCCGTTTTTGAGTCTGTTTGTGGGATCCAGGCTCTCATTTCCACCGGTGGCGCACGAGCGAGGACTCGTCGTTGACCACGTCATTGTCGGTGTAGCGGTGCTGGCAGCGGGGTGGGATGAGCAGCAGCACGATCAGGGCCAGCAGGATGATCCCACACAGGCTCATCAGGGCGTAGGAGGCGATCCAGAGCACGGGCTCCTGGAAGGAAACGCTGGAGACGCAGTTGCTGGCCACGTCTGCTGTGGTGAAAGGGCCCTCGATCTCAGAGACGGGCGAGCCGTCCGCTTCTGGGGAGTCACAGAAACAAAAGGATCAGGTCTGCAGACACCAGCTGAAAAGTGCTTGTGCATCCCTCCCCCTCTGCCATCACACATCTCGGCACACTCGTGCTTTACCACGTTTCTCATTGCAATAAAAACGTGTCTTAGGTCAGTAATGGGGGTGTGTACTCTATTTCCCATCTGTAGGGCAGTTCTCTCCTCTTCATTGGGCAGTTTTTCCTTTATCTCTCCCACAGCCAATCCTCCCTCCAGGAGATCTCTGCTGTCCATGGCCACTGAGTGTCCCTGCATGGCTGATCAAATTCCATCATCCCATGGGAGAGGCTCTGCCCAGGGGAGGAGCCAAGCATTCCTGGATCCAATCTGCCCTTGGGAACACCCCAGCAGCCTTTGCCCCCTGCATTCCCAGAGGAGCAGCTTTCTGCTCCCCTGCATTCCCAGAGGGAGCCCAGGCCCATCTCCAGCAGCCCTGGAGCTCCAGAGGGAAACTCCAGCCTTGTCCAGGATCCCTGCTCCAGCAGAGCCACAGCTGGCACTGCAGGAGGGCTGAGCCACCCTGGGATGGGACTGTGCCACCACCCTGACCCACAGCGTGCCAGGGCCTGCTCTGACTCTGGCAGTGTTGTTTTTGCTTGTTTGTACTCTTGCATTTGTATTTTTACTTTTCCTAGTAATGAACTGTTATTCCTATTCTCATATCTTTGCCTAAGAGCCCCTTAATTTCAAAATTATAATTATTTGGAGGGAGGGGGTTTACATTTTCCATTTCAGGAGAGGCTCCTGCCTTCTTAGCCGACACCCATCTTTTCAAACCAAGACAAAACACAAGAATCCCATGTGTATAAAAAGGGACTCTGAAGCACAAGGAGACTGTGACTCTCCCACATCTCCACAGGCTGTCTAGGAGAGGACAGGCATTTCAATCAGTCAAAGCCCAAACCACTGTATCACTTCTTTGCCTCTTCACTAGTCTTTCAAAAATATCCATTTAAATATCCTACAACATCCACCCTGATGTAGGGCAGGGCCTGGGCAGTTTTCTGCTTCTTTCTGGCATTTCCAACAACTGGAAAAGTCATCACTTCAGGTGATGCTTTTATCTTCTGTGTTTGCTGTCTTCTTAGGGAACAGCAGGAAGGTTCATCAGCCTCACAGATAACTGAAAGGACTTTATCCTAAACACAGGGTGCAGTGTGGAGAGCAGCACAGACACTCTTGTGGATGAAAATCCAGAAGGAAGGGGAGGTGAGGCAGGAGAGCTGGGTGACAGCTGTCCACAAAAGGGGAGTGGAGGAGAGGAAGGTGAGTGTCAGGAGTGAGGAACAGGGACACGAAGGAGCAATGGTGCTGGGCCAGGAGAACTAATGCAGCAACTCAAAAAATGATGACAAAGTTAAAGCAAGAAGCAGTCATAATTCACTTCTCTAGTCAGCCACTTCCATGACACATCTGAATATTTTTTCATTAAGGCCTCAGTTTTAACTGTCCTGTCTATTTTCACACATTTTACATACAGGCACGCTCTTGCCTGATTGGAAGTGATCCCATCTACTGAAAACTGTATCTCTTATTTTCACATATCTTAGTCACAACTGCTGAAACCACATTTAAACAGATTACCATAAACTACCCCCTTGGAAGGAAGAAGGGAGCCTGGATTTTGCAAAGATGACCTTTAAGGTTCTCCAGGTTTTTAAAAAAATGCAGAATAGGTTGGTTGCTTTATCTGCATAGATTTTGGTCATCATTCAGTCCCTGGCCTCATAAGACCTTGTATTATTTTAGGATTTAGGTTTTGTTAGACTTAATTCAATTTAATTGTGGGCTGGTGTTGAAAGGGGCAATCCTGCACCCTCACTCCTGTCCCTCACAGCCCCTTTTGTGTTGGTGGAGGGAATGGGAGGCTGCAACTCGCAGATCAGATGGGAGACCAACCTTCACAACAAACAAAATGCCCAAACAAGGAATTTTCTGTGGATTCACTCATCTGAACCAACCCTTTCTCCACCCCTAAGTGTGGGAAGACTCCTTTAGCACGAATATGCTGTGAGAGCAAACTGGGGGCACCCGAGGCTGCACCCACGAGGACCCTGGCACTGGTGCATAACCAAACACCCACTCCCCACACTCATTAGATGGTAAAATTCTGCCTAGAAGGTCTGTGGAAGAAATCCTTTTTGTCCAGAGCCCCAGGATTGCACTTTGTCTGCTGTGCAATTATTTCTTCTGGACACCTTTGCTGTTGGAAGTTCTGCAGCAACACCAAACCACATTTAACACCAATTTCAAATGCAAGGCCTAAATATCATTACTTATTTGCATTTTGAAGAAGTAGGGGGAAAAGAAAAAGCAGTACAATTTTCCACCTTGGAAATAACTTTGCAAATAAACAGTCTCTAATTACTCATTATTTGGCTCCAGCACAATAATTACTCATATTAAAGAAGACAACACAAAACTGTTGCCTTAGTGGCTGACATTTTAAATTGCATTTTGAGAATGCTTGATAGCAGCACAGCCTCTGCTTTCTTCCCTCCAAAAGGGAAAAAAGTTTTCCCTCACACTCTTCCACCCCCAGAGAAATTGAGAGGAAATTTGCCTAAATTGTTCAAAGAAGCCCTTAACATAAATTAGCAGTCACACACACTCAGCATATTACACATTAAATGAATTAGAGGATTTTGATGTATTGTTTTAGAATATCTGGTGGTACCTAACTACAGTACTTGTATAACCTTGAATAAATGAGATTTTCTTCATTGTTGACGATTACAGGACAAAAAAGGTGCCTCTGGAAAAATGCTGTTTTCTAACATTTGTGTAGAACTCAACACACGCTAGCTCACCCACTTGGATGCTTACAAAAGCAGTAAACCTGGAATTAGATAAAATTAATCATAGAATTGTAAAGTACAGCTTGAAAGGGGGCCCCTGGAAGTCACCTAGACCAGGTTCCTACTCAGAGCAGGACTGTCAGGATCAACAGATCAGTTCTGCTGCACATTTATCCAGCCAGGCCTTGTCAAACCCTGAGGATGGGGACCCTGTTTCAGTGCTGTACCACCCAGCTGGTGAGGAAAAAACTCCTCAAGTCCAGCGTTCCTGAATGTCCCTGGTAGATGTTGCTCTTTGTTATGTAATTTCATTTTCACTTACCTTGGCTTGCATTCAGCTTAGGGCCTACCAAAACCCCAATTCTTCTCCCACAGGGCTATTTATTTTTTCCTGATTTTTTTTCTTTGCTTGGAAAGGGACCTTAAAGATTATCTAGTTTAAACCCCCTGCCATGGGCAGGGAACTTTCCATTAGACCAAGTTGTTCAAAGTCCCATCCAACCTGGCCTTGAACATTTCCAGGTTGCTTCACTAAAACCAACTCGTTGATCTGAACATCCTGTCTCAAGAAGGGACCTGATCCAAAAACCTGTCCCAGTCATCCTGTAAACACTAGGTTATCAACAGGCAACTCAAAATTATTTGTCTGAATAAGTCTTAAAGGGTTTAATGTAATAAGGAAAAGGCAAATTTCCTGCTACAATGGAAGAGCTTCCTGCAGCCATCTAACTTTCCTCATTCTTGGTACATCCTGGAGAATGAAAATAATGTGGGATATAATGTGGGATAAGCCAGTTCTCATCTCTAGCCAAGTCTGAAAAGTAACCTGGAAGTTCAATGAAATAAAGATTTTTAGTCCTGTTCCCATAATTTTTGTATTCATCACGTACAGCTCTAACACCTTACAAAATCAATTAGATTTAATTTAATGTTCACACTAAGAAAGCAAAAGCCATTGCAAAGCCACACTGAATGGTCTTTAACATTCCTCTGTTTCTGAAGATTGGAGCCACCAGTAATTCAGTTTAATTTATGCCCATGAGCTGACTAAAAGGCTCCAAATAAATGCCATTAACACAGTTGCTATGGAGGGCAGGGCTGGCCTCCACGGGAAGCTCCATCCCTCATCCTGCACTCGCAGCCGTGGCTCTCTCATCAAAGTGCTGTTAAATATGGAAACCACAAGCTGTGAGGGAGTGAAACTCAGAATAACTGGCACAAGCCAGCAAAATGTCATCTGCTTCGTGTGAGTGGAATCTGGCAGCTCCGTGCATCTTGTCTCTGCTGATTCCTCAGGAAGCCGAGTTCCCGTGATGCTGGGTGAGCCATGTGCAGAAAACGTGGACAAGGAGACCAGGAGGAAATGGCTTGGAGCACCAGCTGGGTGTAATCACATGTCCAAGCTCATGGGAGTTCCAGTGTTCAGCAAGTTGCTCTGTTCAGCAAGCTCAGTTCTTCCTCTCTCTGGCAGAACTACGTGAAGTTGTCAAACTGTGCTTGCAGGTAGCAATGTGAACACCAAGCTGTTGCTATTGTGGTTCTCAGATTATTTTTCTCAACAAAGAAGGGCTGGCAAAGCAGTTCTAATGCACAGCAGCTGCCTCGTGTCCCCTGCTGACCATGCAGGGTCCATGTGTTCTGTCAGATGCCCCTTCCTGCCCCCACTGATGGCTGCAGCAGGACAGGGGCAGGAGGCAGCTCCACACTTGCTCCAGCTGCAGCCAGGAGGCACCAGGAAGAATGAAAAGCAGGAAAATTACAAATACTGGCCTGCAGTATTTGTCCAGTTACACTCTCCTGCCAGATGCATTCAAAGCTTGTCTTTCATCACGGCCTGGCACCTCACAGAAGTGTCCATAAAGCAACTCGTATCAATATCCAGATTTTCTTTGGGAGCAAGCTCAAAGCCAACAAGTCTGAGCTTGTTAATGGAAAGATTAAATAAATGAAAAAAAAATTTAAAAAAAAAGAAAAAGAAAAAAAGAAAAGGAGCTTTAAAACTGCCCCAGAGCTACAACTCAGCCAGCCAGTATCTCTGTTTTTCCTCTCTACCCCTCTATGATTGCATTAAGCACTCCAGTCCTAACTACCTTTAACTTTCTGAAACCTTAAAGAAGCACTGCCAGTTCTCATGCAAACCTCAGGTGAGACACTCTTTTTCAGGGCACAGACCATTCCTGTTTGGGACAGAGACTTGAATATGGGTGCACATCCTTCCCCTCCTCTCCCATTTGGAGGTTCTTGTGATGTCAAAGCAATGTTTGAACAATAAGGGGAGGAAACCCTAAAACGTTTGGGTTTTAGCTACCCTTGGTGAGAAAAGAGAAATCATGAAAGTTAACCAGCACAGTAAAATCAGCCAGAAATTATGAGCTTTTTCACCTCTCCTCAGCAGCTAGTTAATAAATTAATGGCTTTCTGCTTACAATGAGAAAAGTAATTCAATGAGTAAAAGTAATTACAATGAGTAAAAGAATTAACACAAACACTACCAGTCTTAATGTGAGTCCCATTTTCACCTCAGCTCTTTGCCAATTTCTGAGGGGCTGAACAGGCTCAATTTACATTAAGAGAAAAGTGTGAGTAAGGCACTTGACTGCACACTGCAAGAGTTGGTTGAAGAATCCATTTATGCACAACTCAGAGCAGGAACCAGCCCAAAATGAAGCTGCATTAAAAACAGGGACTTGTCTGATGTAACTGTTGAGGAAACTGCACACACAGACAGATGTCCCAGAAAGATCATCTCTGTGAGAGGGAAGAACCCAGCACAGATACCCAGAGCTGAGGCTGATGGTAAAAGATGCCAAAAGATGTTGCAATACAGTTTTGGGTTTTCTTTTTTATTTTATTTTTATTTTTTTTTTTTCCCATTCCTTTGAAATGTGAATAACTTGCAATTTCTTTAAAATATACCCTTCACACTGCAGGAGTACCCAGACTTTCTGCCAACAGATGAGTGGCAAAGGTGTTTCTCTGATTTTCCTTGCTCCCAAGATCCTGAGAAATTTTCCTCTTACCTGCACAGGGACTCACTGCAAAGCCCACTCTCCTCTGGGCTCTGTCAAAGATGACATAAAATCCTTCCATGACTGTAGCACCAATGACCAGAGCGTTTGTGGAGGAGGAGATGCCGAATCGGTAGCACTGCAAATTATCTCCTATCACAAGGATGGGTTGAATGTAAAGCTGTTAAAAGGAAAATGAAAAAAAAAAAAAATTAAAATAAATTTAAAAAAAATTAGAAGCCAGAGTGTAAAAAGCAACACCTCACAGCAGGTAGAAGTTCAGACTTTTTTATTTTTATAGTTCTGGCACGAAAATTCCATTGGAAATAGAGAATGGACAGGGGCAAACAGATTTTAGTACATGATTTAAAACTGTCAAAGCTAACAGGAGGTAAAGAGGTAAAGTTTGTGGATCCTAAAATGAATTTGAACACAGTCAGTCACTACATGCAGGTCAACAGCAAATTCTCGAGATTCTCACTTTTTACCATATTTTCCATAAGGGAAGAATGGCTGAGGCAGAACCTGGGAGATGAACTCAAATTAGAGAACAATTAGTTATTAAAAGAATTATTAGGATGGAGTTGATTCAGAGAGCATTCAGTGTCAGCTTCTAGGTTTTAGATTTTATAAATTCAAGTCACATTTCACCCCCTGTCTCCTTGGGGAAGATGAATGATTGCCAAGCTACATGATCAATACAGAAAAAGCTTATCATAAGGCTTTACTATGGTTCAAGTTAAAATGTACTTAATAGGTTCATTCTTTCCTTTGCTCCTGCCTGTCCCTTGAGGTAAAAGAATGTATTAGTAATGTTAGACAGTACCAGCCTGTACTGCAGCTTACACTGGGAGGAGAAGCCAGAGAAGAAAAACAAAAGTGGCACATTATATTCTAAATATAATGGTATGGATGGAATATTAATAAAAGATAAACCAGGCGAATTACAGAAACTGGTGAAGAGCTCACAAAGGGTCATTGCCAAGATTTTCATATTCAGAAGAAGTGCTCCAACTCAAAATGTCACGAGAAACAAATCAATTCCCTTCCCGAAACGAGAAGATCAAAACGAGCAGAGACATTCTGTATTGACATCTGATGTGGCCAAAGCTCATGAAAACAAAACAGAAACTTGCCTGTTTTTCCTGACAAATTGAAAAAAAATAATTCCCAACTAGATGGACTGCACTGAGAGGGGAACTGTGCTTTGTCCCTTTCTTTTTTTCTTTTAGGTTTGACAAGTTTGTTATTTTCCCTATTTAAAAATGGATTTTTTAAATTCGATTAAAAAAGGTTTCCCTTGCATACAATAAGCCAATTCCCTGTTACTGCTAAAAATAGCTCCTATTTTTTAAGAGCATGTGCTTTATAATAGTAAAAATAAATGCACAGATGAATAAACAAAGAAGGTTGAGACCTGTGGTAGGATAGAGATCCGAAACGACCTACTGGAATTTTCATCCCTCAGGTAAATGGAGAGTTTGGGAAACAAGGACCAGGGTTTTTCAGTTCTATCCCAGCATGCAAGCTGTGTACCCGTCCAGAATTCAGAAGAGAATTCTTGTATCTGTAAAACAAACCAAACAAACAAAATTATACTTAGAGATTACAGCCATTTTGATAGATTTTTGTGAATGATCACTGCCACTATTCGATACTTCTTTTATTTCCGTGGAGAAATAGAAGAACAGAAATCTTCTTTAAGGACCAAGGCAAAAACCCAAACCCCAACCCCCAAACCGAGGTGTGTCATGACCCACCATGACCTGGAGAAGGGGGAAGAGGCAAAAGCAAGTTTAGCTCTCCCTTCCCTCCCCATTTTTGTCCCATTATTTCCTCTGCTGCAGTGAACACGTGGCCTCCCTGAGCAATCACTTCCACAATGGGATTTTACTGCCTCCCTCCCTCCCCTCTGACCAAACACCAATGGTTTTGCATTTCACATTTTATAAAAAACACAAACCAAAACACAAACCACGTGAATATATCATGAGATAATGAGGTCACCTCCGTTCCTCAAGCACCTACAGCTCCTTACTCAGCTTTAGAGTTTTGAAGCCAAGGGCTAAGCCAAAAATCTCCTGGCATCTGAGGGAACCAAGGTTTGCTGTAATGGAAAGAAACACACCCTTTGTCTCTTTTGAAGCCCTGTCACTCCCTACCAGTACAACCTGACATGGTTTTGAAATAAAACTGATTAACAGTATTTTGTAATATATCCATGGAACTAACAAAACAAAAAGCCAGCCCCTACAGAGCTTGTTTGGCTTAGACAAACATCTTGCTCAATGTTCCTGCTCCCTCAAGCTGACCTGCTGCCAGATCTGAGCAAAACCCTTCCTCATTTTACTGCATTACTTTGGCTGGTTCTTGTTCCCCTACAAAGCAGCAGAAGGGAGGAACTTGATCTGAGGCTGCACAGCCAAAGTCTCCCATCTGGGTGAAGGAAAAAGATGGAATCCAGCCTCTGCACTCTCCTCATTTGTATTTATCTGTGATATGGATTATTCTGTAAGCATCAGCTCATTCATTAAAATATGGCATTTTCCAGGTGACAGGCACTCACCCATTGCCACACCTGCCAATGAAGAGTTTGTTAGGGCTGCACAGAGACTCCTTCCCATTTCCAGGAGCTCTGCTCTGTTCTTGGGCCTCAACAAGCTCAGACTCATGTGAATGAGATTTCCCACCACAAACAGGCCTTTTACCCTGAGCTCTCAGCTCATGCTGAAATGCATCCCTTGGCACTGGGCAGAACACTCTTCCCTCTCAGCTGGTCCCAGGCCAAACCTGCTGAGAAATACAGCTCTCCTCTCTTTCCATTTGGTCTTGAAAAGCAGATCTGAGAAAAATTGCAAGGTACCACCCAGCCAGGTCAGGCCAAGCCTATGAAGTGCTCTGTTTTAAGTGCCTGTTTAATTTCCCAGAAAGACTGCTTAATGCTTTGCATTTCCTTCCCTTCCTTCTGCACACTGCAGCAATGCATGTGGGAGATTTGAGTGCATGATACCCAAAAGGCTGTTAAAATAAAGATTTTAGGATTATCTGAGCCCTCCTTTGTTCAACTTTTTAACTTAACATTGTATTCCTGCTGTCCTGACTTCAGCTCAGTGAGGTGTAGTAGGTGTCCCCCCTCCCTGGCTCATTTCTGCCCATCTGCCAAAATCACCACCCTCCAACACCAAACTGCATCATAACAGCTGCTCCCTGAAAGCCTTCAGTCCAAATAATTTGAGTTTAAAAAACCATCTGCACCACTAAAGAGCATAGAGCTCACAGCCTTGTTTTTGAACTGAGCTGAATAAAGAAATGTGTCACACACAGTTATCCCAGTTTATCTGAGGGGGAAATAACATCTGGCTGGGATGCTCATAACAAGCTATGAGGAGCTTGTTAACCTGGCTCACCTGTGGTCAGAAAAGTGTGTCTGACTACAGCAGATGATTTTTTTTTCAGCAGTATATCTCCTGCCAGAAGCACAGAGCTGCAGTACAATTGCTGAAAATACCCATTTTCCTGACATTGCTCCTACACAGCTGGAATCCCATCCCTGCACCCTGTAACTACCATCTTATTTAGTGGACTATCTCCTTTGTTTAGAGCTGTCAAAGTCAATTCTGGGCTGTGTGGAGGGAAAGGGGTACAGCAGGAAGGTCCTAGAGATTAAAAAGAACTCAGAAAAAAAAAAAAAAAAGCTACTTTATGCATTTTTAATAGGAACAGAAAAAAAAAAATGAAGCAGAGTGAATGGTTCCCCTCTAATACCTTATTGATCTGTCCATGTTTCCTTGTGAGGTGGAAGGCCCCACTTCAAATGTCCTGACCAGCCTCAGAGGGGAGTGTGGATCACTGTGACCACTTCCCAGGAGGATTCCTTCTCCACAGGGTGACACTACAAGAGCTCCTGGGCTGGCTTCTTTCAATTCTCCCCCCATGGACTGAAATTGTTCCAGTCAACACTTAAGTGTTGTGCAAAGAGAAGAACTCGTAACTGGTACGTTTATTTCAGACACTGGACATCTGCAGGCAGTGAAGGACACTTCATGCCAAATCTCTGCTCTCCATCAAGGAGGAAAAAGGATCTCAATCTTGAATCATCAGCTCACAGGCAAACACTGTCTTTGGGGCAGCTGCTTTCTGTGTTTCCTGTGATTTGCATCAACAACCACTGTCTGATCGTGAGTCCATGACAAAAATATCAAGTTTGTTCACACTGAAATGGCTGGTGTTTATTCTTCCTCTTTAACCTTCTTGGTGCTGCTCCTTGTATTGAACAGAAATTTATGAATAGTTTTTATTAACCAGAAAATGCTGCTTCAGCCACTCTGCACACAGAGAACTCCACCATCCCCGTGCCCTACTTCTAAAGCCCACTCTGTTTCCAAAGAAAGATGTTTTTGAACATAAATAATTCAATAATGAAGGTCAAAAGCAGCTTTATTGATATGAATAATCCTAATGAATGGCATTTATTCTAGACAGCACTAAGAATTATACTTGGAAAGGAACTGCTTGCAGCAGCAGGTTCTCCTACTCTATAAACACTGTTTTGAATGAAAAGACTGATTTTTGCACTCTTAATACTTTGAATCAGAGCAACAGAGATTATGTGAGTGTTTCTGAAATGCTTAGAATAAAATACACCATTTCTGCCCTATTTCTGATGCTTTTCCATACTCATACTTCTTGTCTGCACTTGTGGCCCCCCTTTTCCCTCCTCCCTTTTTTTTTTTTCCCACCTCTTCCTTTCCATCAAAGGCCATCAGTCATTTCTCTCTTATTAACAGGGCTAGACCAGGGAAGGTTCTGCTCCCCTCAGGTGAAAAACCCATGACTTGCAAGGCAGGCAGCAGACATGCCACCCCTTTCAAAGACCTGTGATCCTTGAGCAGGAATTTCACATTTTTGAGCAGATTTCATGGCATTTTCTTACCAGGGACGTGCGAGCTATTGCCTGCACCACAGCACTGAAGACTTTCTCTGGCAGTCGAAGGAGAGTGGTTCCACTGTCTACTATGGCTTTATCAGCATTGTACTGGGGAGGGGAGAAAAAAAAAAGAGAGAAGTTGTACGCTGTAGTTACTGTCATGCAGATCCCACTGTCTCCTGAGCAGAACAAAGCTGCTCCTTTTTGGCAGCTGCCTTCCCAGAACTGCATGTCATACTTGTCAGCAGCTCTCTCCAGCTGACAGCTTCAATTCCAGTGAAATCTGAGAGCAAAAAAAAAAAAAAGAAAAAAAAGCAAAAAAGCAAGATACTATCAGCCTAGAGACAAGAGTGGGTTTATCTGCAGTGCTCAGGAAATTACTGTGTCACCACAGCTGGTGCAAATGGTCACAGTGCTGTAAAAAAGTGAATTCTGGCCCCTCTCAGAGGAGGCAAAAGCACTTCAGTATTTGGTAGAGAGGTGTTAAACACCCTGATGCAGCTTCCAAGCCCTGAATCAAGGTCTCTGCTAGCATGAGAACAGCTCTAATTTAAACACAGCAGCCTGTTTTAATGGCTGGCATATCTAATATAAGAATAACTGGAAAAAATTAGGCCTTATTACATGTCTGTACTGGCTCAAGAGTACAAATGTCACACCTTTATCCCTTGACTGCTGAAAACCCCTAAAACACACAAAAAAAACCCAAGCACAAAGAAACTTGAAGTTTGTCTTTCTGCCTTAAAATCTGCACAAAAAAACCACCCATAGCAAACAGCTCTCCTATTACTTAAAGACCCTAAAATTAAGAGATTTCAGCAAACTTCAGATACAGTCAATGAGGTGTAAACTTTTAAAAGGGCATATCTTTTTTCATGAACTCCTTAAAAACTATGATTAATTGTGGGGGGGAAAAAAGGCAAGTAGCAGTGGCAGCTATTTGCATTAACTACTTTTGCTGCCAGCTTAGGCAGCAGGATTAATATAACTGAGCTGTGACATGTTTATGGCATAATCATAAGACACAGGATGATATACAGCCTAAGCTACTTAGGAAGAGGTCAAACAGCAAGTGAATTTAAAATACACTGGTTTGGATGTTATCAAGTCACATGGAGTCCCTTTAGGGCAGTGACAAAAATAAAACCCACCAAAGAAGTCAGAAAAAGTAACTCCTGACAGTTATTTCCACATTTTTTGTAAGAGCTGCTATGGGGCTGCCACACAGAGCTGACAGAAAAGCAAACAGGAAATCATTTATTACACACTCGGAAATACTTCTAAGGAGTGGAAAGAAATGCCAAGGCCTTTTGGGATCAGTTTTAACAGATTTGTTCCACAAAATACACAATCACTGGCATCCTGGAATGCCACCCT
>VZRH01001124.1:731644-748343 GCA_013397555.1 Urocynchramus pylzowi | reverse complement strand
AAAAAAGAAAAAGAAAAAAAAAAAGTAGTTAAAAGGGTTGACCATTAATATAAACCTGTGCAAAAATCTGGGAGTAGTGGGATTGTTCACACAAGGACTGAGCACCTGGTTTTGCCTTCTTGGCTTTCCTGGTTAATATTTACCAGTGCAAAGTGCACTTCTGGCAGCTCAGGGCTTCTCCCAGCCCCAGGCTCAGGCCACAGCTGTGCTGGAGCTCTGGACACATTCCCAGCATTGAGGCAAGGGGACAACTTTTCCCTGGCAAGGAAAGGAGCAGTCCCTGGTGAAGGCTGTGAAAAAATGTTCCATTTCCTAGCAAACAACAGAGAGGAGAGAGGGCACACAGCTCCTGATCCTAGAGTGAATCATGCATCCTCTGCGAGCTCCTGACCAGCCAAACTTTAATTGCACTGCTCCTCTTTTACTGCTCTTCCTCTGAATTTCAGTGGAATTTCTGTGGGAAGGTCTCCTTTGATCCAGGAAGGCTTGATCCTTCTGCACCAGTGAAAGCAACCCCTGGCTCAGAAAAGAGCAACAATTACAGGAAACTTTCCTGACACACCACTGAATTTTTCAGTGAGTTGTTTTCTGGCAACAGCATGTATTAAACCACTGAAGTTGCTCCCCTTCAAAAACATGTTGACTGTTTTTTAAGGCAAGAAAGAAAAGCAAACATTTGTTTTAAAGGACCAGTGGTTTTGCTTTCCTAACAGCACAATAGAGAGAGGCATTTAAATAGACCTTGTTCTGCTTATTGAGTTGAAAGATGCTGTGACTCATTTTAAATAATTGATATGGCAATATGATTTCAATATTTTGCATGTAAATATAATATTTATGCACATGTAATACTGGAATCATGAATTTCACTTCATTTATATGAACTATAAAAACTTTAAACTTATCACATCCCATTGATCTCCAACTAAGAGCATCAGAGTAGAATGAAATTAGGATGTCTAAAGAAATTGGGGCATAAAAAATACAGAACTAAAATCAAAACATGAATACCAACAAGCAAGAGTAAGAAAGAGATAAAGCACATACATACACATATATCCTCCACAGAAAAAAATAATGAAATGCCTTTGGAATAAAAATTGCAACAGCACAGTCTCATTAGACTGATCTAGATACAGCAGAAGATTATTCCTAGTAGAAACAGAAAGCTTATCCATCAGGAATAATAATAATAACTGCCAACCACAAAAGAGCAAAAGTTGATTGCAAGAACATAAAATAAAAAGGGAAGCCTAGAATGAGAACTTTAGGAAGCAACCCAGGGTGACACCTGTCAAACTCATCATGAGTTTGAGCTTAGAGGGGTCAACCCAAAATCTCCCATTTCCTTTGTTTGACCAGAATTGCATTAATTCAGTTCTCAGGACACTGCAATGCACATCTGCTTGCCAAGACAAAACTGACCAGCCAGTTTGTTTTTTTTTTTTTCTCAGCCAAACTTGCATTTCACAAGGACAGGAGCACAGAAGGGCCAATACCTCTCTGCAGTCCAGCTGGAGGTTCTGTCCCCCCACCTCCAGTTTGAGGATTTCCACCTGGTAGTACCACTCCTCTTTGATGGGTGTGTACCAGATTTCCCCCGTGTACAGACTCGGCTCAATTCCACCCAGCACCTGAGGGAGAGGAGGAAAGAAGTCACATCCTTGAAAATCCCACATGTTTAGTTCTGGGGAAGTGCACACAAAAAGGGGGATGTTTAATTGGGATATTCAGGGGCATTGAAGTTTTAATTTAGCACCGTTTGTTAGGATTTTACTGTCAAGTTCTCTGTCAATAATAGAGCAGTATGAAACATCTAGACATTAAACAGATTGTGCTTCCAACAGAATTCCCATACTGGGCCAAATTATCAGCATTTTCACCTACAACCTCACACTGATTCTATTACAAAAATGCCACTATTTAAAATTAAAACAGTATTAAAACAATATCTTCAGTGAATAAATCTAGGCGATGTATAAAAATGGGACAAAATAATAAACTTACACATGAATAATTTGCTTTATCAGATCAGAAAAGCTTTAATACTGTCCAAGAAGATTTCATTTTTTCTTACACACATCCAAAATGGAATCCCATCCTGTCACTGCTATCACTCTTAGCTTCCATCAAAACCAAGGCTGAGGATGGCTGGGAGCATTTCTGAACTCTCTGACTCTGAACTAAACTTAAGAAAATTCTCTCTTGGTTTTCAGTTATATGAAAAACATTTACAAGATGTGAATTCTCCTCAAAATAAGTATTTGTGATCAGCTCCTGTGCTGAGGTGTTCGTTTCAGCATGGTTTGGGAACAGTCATTCCACCTCCCAGTTCCAGATACATAATGGGCCAATTCATGGTAAAGATGATGGAAAGACTTCCCAGAGTAACAGCAAGCAGGAGATCTGAGCTACAGATTTTTCCCTTTAATATGTTGTTGACAAAAAGAAAAGAAAAGACCCTTGATTCCTCTCCCCCTTTTCACATCACATAAAAAAAAAAAAGCTGTAGCATTTTGATGAGATTGAACAAATTTATCAGCTGAATAAGGGACTACTCAATTTGAGAAATATAGCAGAATCTGCCCTGAGGAAACACCACAACATTCATGTCTTTCTTTGTTAAAAGATGTAAAGTTTACTCAAACTTGAGAGAGAAAAAAAAAGAATTGAGAATGAAAATAAATAACACTCAAATTTTGCCTAAGGGCTTAGCTTTTCTTTAAAAAGATAGAAAACATATTTAAAATACAAAAATCTATTTAAACACTAAATTTGGCAGAAGCAAGATAGTCAGAGAAAAGAGGGAGAGAGATGAACAAAGATACTTTTTCCCTCTCCTACTGACAGATACCCACAAGACTACCTCCGTTGGTACCACTTCCAGAAACAGGGAGTCCAGCACCACACATCTGCAGGGAGAAAATGTTGGGGATCTTTGCCTGCCTCACGAGGGAATCAAAGAATGTCTCCACAGAACTCGAAGGCTTGAAGGTGTTGAAAAGCAAAACAAACAAAGAAACAAAGAAAAAAAAGAATTGCAGGGTTCATTAGAAAGTTTCTTTGCAGAAACCAGCAAATCATTCAAACAAGACCACTTTTCATGAGTAAATTGAATTTCTGACAAGCAGCTGATGAAAGTTCTAGACATAATAAGCCATTAAAACCCCAATATCTGTCATTTTTCTGTTTCTGTTGTTTTTAAAAACATTTTTACTCTTGACCACTGTCAGCGCTGCTGCCTCCAAATCCCTAAAACACAGGAGTAATTTTCAATTGCAGTTTCCAAACTCAAACACCAGTTTCAGGCACTGAAACAGTGAGAAAATTATCAGTTTCTCACTGATAATTTCTGTTTGGAAAAGGCTTTCCTTTATTAGAACACTCAAACATAACTTTCCTTTCACACCTTCCCATAGTTAAAAGCAGAATTTTAAAGTCAAGGTTTTCAGTTCTCCAGCACATTGAATTCTAATGAACTTTGAGTTGAGTGGCCCAAATTTCCTCTCTTTTCTCTTGAAGAATTTCATACCCAAGCACAGTCTCTCCAGCTGGGTACTGGCCAGGTCCTGTTTTCCTTTGCAGTCACTGGAGAGCTGCAACTTCCCTGTAATTCAGATTTGTGTGCATGGAGATCAGAGGGGCCAAGTGCTCTCCCTACACAAAGCCCAGAGCAGCCTCAGAAGCCAACAACCCTGAAATCCTTGGAGGAAGGGAAGAACAAATGCCCTGAGTACTCTGTTTGCCCAAAGCAGAGCTTGAGAAGCAAGCAAGCAAGCAAGCAAGCAAGCAAGCAAGCAAGCAAGCAAGCAAGCAAGCAAGGAGAGANTTCTCTTCTCTTCTCTTCTCTTCTCTTCTCTTCTCTTCTCTTCTCCTGACAGTCCATGAAGTCAATTAAAACAACTCTCACACAACTCTGGAGTAAAGCAGGCTCATCAGGCAGTGCTGAATTGTTTGTTCTGTCTAGGTAGAATTCACTGTGGGATGGGAAGGTTGAAAATTGTAACTTTGTAGTTTTCCAATCACATTTTCACTTTTAGATTTTAAGGTTGTCACCTCAACCCCCTGAGATCATATGTGCTTGACCTTTTAAACATTTTTGACTATAAATTTCAGGTTTTAATTGAATCTTCTACCTGAATTTCCTGCCTCCAGATGAGCAGATTGTGCTTGGTTCTATGTTCCTGGAAATACTATAGCTAATATTTGTTCTGAAATTATCCATCCATCCACCCCAACATTTACTTGATGAACAGAGAATGTCCTAGAATGGACTGCTGAGGACTTTGCCTTGGACCAGTTTTGAGAAGGATCATCAGAGCTCTAAAACCTCCCTCCACACACATCCCACAACCACACTCTGGTACTACAAGCTCTGTAAAAGCTTATTCATTCCACAGGAGCTAAAATCAGCATTTCCATCGCCAGAAAAGCCAAAATCCTCACATGGACTGTGGTACCACCACAACCCAATTTATTCTTTCTGGAACAAAGACAGAAGATCTGTAGGAAGGAGTGGCTGGAAGGGTGGAGCCTAATGCTGACAGATCATCTGCTGGCTTTATTTTAACAGATTTCTGTTTATTGTCCTTGTGAAAGACAGTCAGGGGGGAAGGGATGGTTTACCTTGGCTAAGGCATCGTAGGCAAGACCCAGGATCCCATGCCATTTAACCCCTGGCAGGAAGAAGTTCTCTGACTCCAGGATGGTGGCAATGTTGATGGTGTAGCTGCCATAGAGTCCTTTGGGCATGGTGATGACATCTGTGCCCAGCACTCCAGTCCAGCTGCCTTGGCTGTACTTCACTGTCACCTCAATCCCTTGAGATCTGTATGTGCTTGACCTTTAAAAGGAAAAGGACACACTGATGCACAGGCTGTTCATTTACAATGCAAGACAACAGAATATATTCCAACTCAATTTTGCCCAGAGAGGGAAAAAAAATGAAGTATGCAAAATATGTATTTATACTGCTCGTAAAATCAGGAAAAAGCAGAAATTAAAAAAAACCCCAAAACTCAAAGCTCCATTTTTATCCAGAAACCATCAATAACTCAGATCTTCACAATGTGTTTTTTTAAAAAAATAAATAATCTAAGGTATTATGTCACCTAGTGCAGTGTCCCTGACTCAGACTGGTCCATAGAAGCAGCACTCTTTTAACTGGAGAAGAAATGTATTAAATGGCACTAGAAAATGGAAAGCTGCTGAATTCAAATCTCAAATTGAAATGTAAAGCTAACTGAATAGCTGTAGACTAATACCTTATTAATATTCCTAAAAGATCCTTTTTGGGTAAATTGGAATATTATTGTGAGCATCAGCAGTAACACAGAGGTTTCCTAAATCTGCAGTTTGACCTGTCTGTGAGGAAGTAAGTAGAATTTGATATTATTAACAAATGATTCACTGACTTGGAGGAGAAAAGGAACTAATTTTTTCTAAACCAGGGAAGCAAAGGCAAAGGAGCAGTTAAGTATGGCAAGCAAAAGAAGGAACTGAATCCTGTTTCAAAGGCTTAAAAAATAGTGAAAGCTTCAATAGATTTTTCATTTTAAAGACATGCAATCCATAAGTATTGTTATCATGTCCCACCCACATCTCTACTGAAGAGCTGCAGAAGTTCTGGATCCCTCACAATTTACTTTGGATCCTCTCCTTGGCACACAGCTTCCCCTTTTTGGAGAGACAGATGACTACACTCAGTTCATCCCAAGAGAGTTTTCACAGCTTTTTGGAAAGTAAATTAAGGGGGGGAAAAAAGTGTAAAATAAAATTGTAACAGCATCTTTACATGTGTGTAGAACAATAGAAAGTGCAAGGGTTTATCAGGTGCAGATACTTTGATCAATCCTTTAGCTTTAATCTAACACCCACGTGGCTTCACAGGCCCTGTGCCTGAGCTCACCAGCATGAATTTGGGGTCCTTTTCATTATTATTATTGGGGTCCTTTTCATTATTTCCCCCTATTCATTATTCATTATTTCATTATGAGGAACAACCTTCAGATGGCAACATGGCCAAGTTCCATAATTCAAACACTTTCTCCTGAGGGTCACTTTGGCCATATGGACCATGCAACTGACTCTTCCAAGGCAGGGAGGCCAGGCTCTAACCCTAAATAGTTCTTGACACTCCCAAGACCTGATCCTTCAAGGGTTAACATCCAAGGCAGCAGAAATACATGAGATAATATTTCAAAATGCAGGAGTTCTGGAGATACTCTTATTACCTGCATCTGATCACTTCCCCAGCTCCTGTGTAATTCTGCATTTGTGTGACACTTACACAAAGGAACATCTCTGCTCAGGCAGGGTCTTCAGAACACCTCTGTGACACTGGCAGGACATTTTATAAATCAAAATAGAGTCTGAATAATTAGCAGCATAAGGGAAACTGGGGGACAGGAAATGAAAGGGAGAATACTTTTCTTCATGTAGAAAAGTGTCTGGCTGAGCAGTAGAAGAGGAAACATCTGAAATCAGAGAGAAAATGGAGTGCTGGGAGAATAAAGTGAAGCAAATCTGCAGATAGAAGCAGTGCATGACTGGAACAGCAGCAGCACACAGCTCTTCTTCCATGAGCAGGGAAAGCTGTGGACCAGGACACAGAAAGACTGGATTCATTTTCCAGCACAGCTGGTGATCTTTCCTGTGGAAAGACAAGGCAAGTCCCTTCCTCAGCATTTATGCCTCAGCTTCCCCACCTGTAGAAATGGATATGAAGACACTCATCTCATTTGTAAAGTTCACAAATGTCATATTGAAGAGGAAGCTTTATTACTTCCTTCAAGGAGCAAAGTTGGCAACATGGGAAGGGATCTTGCAGTAAATTATATTCTGTTCTGCAAAAACTTCCCCAACCTCTTGCAGGTAATCAGCCACAGTTTTTTTCTTTCCACCTTTCCACCTCACTGATCTAAAGGAAGAAAACTTTAGAGGTCAAAACTAGAGACTTGTTGTAATTCATGGGCCGAGTGTTGTAAAACAAACACACAGCACAGAAAAGAAAATTACACTCTGTTTTGGCTGTGATGAGAAAAGAAGAAATTCACCTCTTCCAGCATGACAAAGTAGACAGAGGCAAGGAATTAGGGCTCCTAAAACATGGTGCTGTAGGGATCCTACTCCCTTGTGCCTCTCCTTCCATTCCTATCTTCTTTCCAAAGCAGCCACCAGAAACCTGGTCCTCAAACCTGAAATGGATCTCGAGCCCCAGCTGAGCAAACCAGCAATGGGATAATTTTCTCTTGCAGAGTTAATCCTCATTACCAGCACAGAACAAAACACAACCAAAATCTTATTTCTCATGTCACAATCCCTCTGTAGCAAGCTCAATGTGGCAACAGCAAATCCACCACGTGCAGGAAGCCCTGCGTAACACCAGCCTCACCAAACAACTTAAAGACAAAGCAAACATGAAAATACAACAGAAGTCATTGATTTCTAACTAAGAAGTCCCATCTAAATCTGCAGGGCTTCCACAAAAGGTTTATCATTCACCCCAAACCACAACCTGTACAGTGCACACAACCAACCTGGCAGGATCACACTGCAAAAGCAGCAAAACAAGCTGCTTTGTTTCTTTTTATTTGATGGTATATAACTTATTGTATTACCTCAATTTATTGCCTATATTTCTCTTACCTCCCTATCTCTTGGAAAGATCAACTCTTGAGCAGCTTGCTTTTGAAGCTTCAGATGGCGAGGCAGTAGTACTCTTTATTTATTTACTGAAATAAAAATGAATACTGTTCCTGAATACTGAAAGCCCTGAGCATGTCAGATTTACATACTGCTGCAGAGCCACCACTGATCACTTGGTTCCAGTGGAAAAATCCCTTTATATGTTTGTTTAAGTAGCTCTTTTATCATAAGTAGAGTGCTCAACAAAACTAGTTGTTATTTTCAACAGCATGAGAAACAAACACCGTGATTTCTTTTCAGTTCAGGACAAATCCGGTAATTTTGCAAAACCTTATACATCATGGTGACTTATAGAGCATGATTATCACAGCAAACTCAGAACTTTTTACAGCAAAGGTTTGTCAGAGCCACTCAAAAGCCCAAGTTGTGAAAGAGTGCATGGTAACAGCTTTACTCACTTTGTAAAGAAAGAGACAGATAATTAAACACCAGGGTTATATCACATAGATTATATGATACACAACATCATTTTACAAGTTAGTTCTGGAATTGCTCCAGGAGGGCTCCTCCTGAAAAACACACTCTCTGGGTCCTTTGAAACAAAGATCATGCCTTTCCCATGCACCCCCCTCGATTTCAGTCAAAAAAGAATCATGCATTCAATTTCTGATTTTGATCATCTGAATAAAATTAAACTAAGAGTGTGGCACCAGGAAATTAAGCCCCATCACTCTCTCCAACACAACATGAATATTCTAATAAGCACACATCTATAACTCATAACCCATTAATTTAACAAATTACTAATCTTTCTTCCCCCTTGTCTCCAACTTGCAGTTTAAGACGTCGGAAGCACTCCATGGCAATATAGGGAAAAACTGCAGGAGTGATTACCAGATGAGAGGAAACCCTTTTATCTAATCTTAAGTGTTCCTCCTAGGAAGGAAGAAAAGTGCCCATAGGTTGTTTTTCTCATTTACACGTGGGCAAAGGTCACTCTTGGGTAATTTTACAGATCCAGCTGATGTGATATCAATGCCCCTGTTTACCATCCCTGCAAAATCATGACAACCAAGCGTGCTGGTTTGGGCTGGGGATGGAGTTAATTTTCTTCACAGCAGCTAGCACAGGCTGTGTTTTGGATTTGTGCTGGAAACAGTTGAAATATAGAGATGTTTTTGTTACTGCTGAGCAGCTCTTGCTCAGCTGAGCTGAGGTCTTTTCTCCCTTCTACCCCACCCCACCCCTGCCAGGCTTGATGTGCACAAGAATTTGGGAGAGGACAAAGCCAGGACAGCTGACCCCAACTGATCTCAGGGATATCCCACACCATGGTGCCATGCTCAGCATCTACAGCTGGGGGAAGAAGGGGGAAATGTTTGGGGTTTTGGTGGGGGAGTGAGTGAGAGAGTGGCTGTGTGGGGCTGAGCTGCCATCGGGGTTTAAATCACAGTGCCAGGGAAGGAGTTCTGACTGCTGGGAAAAGTCTAGCCTAAGGCCAGTCTCAAAAAGAGACAAGCAGCAGCACCCAAGGAAGTAGAGGTGACTGGGCTTCACCTCCAGTCAGGAGAAGTCTCAAATAAAAGCTCCTGGACTCTGTGTCCAAGCACATGAAGGACAGTCATGCAGTCACAGACATCAACGAGGAATTTCACAGGCACATCACACCTCACCCATCTCACTCCCTTCTATACCAAGCCTGGAGGCACAGATGAGGAGAAGAGTGGCTGTAGCACATCTTGGCTTCAGTCAGGCTTTGGACACCACCTCCCATGGCATTCCCAGTTGGAATCTGAGGATGTGGGGCTGAACAAACCAGCCACAGTGTGGGCTGAAGGTGGGCTGCAGCCCTGGGTCCAAAGGAGCCATTGACTCCTGACAAGCAGAGCCCCAGGGGTTGTGAGTGGAGGGAAAACTGTTCCAGAGCCTGGAGAAAAGGAGGCTCAGGAGAGAGCTCCTCACTCTTTACAAGTCCCTGGCAGGAGGGTGCAGCCAGGTGAGAGTCAGGCCCTTCTCCCATGCAACAGCAACAGCACAAGAAGACACAGCATCAAGCTGTGCTAAGAGAGGCTCCAGCTGGACACCAGGAGGGATTTCATCATGGAAATGGTTGTTAAACACTGGAACAGGCTGCCCAGCAAGGTGGTGGACTCATCCCCCCTGGAGGTGTCCAAGGAAGGCCTGGACATGTCACTCAGTGCTCTGGGCTGGTGACAAGGTGGGGCATGGTCACAAGTTGGACTTGATGGTCTTGGAGGTCTTTTCCAACCTCAATGATTCTGTGGTTCTGTGAAGGTCTTCATCAAGAACCTACCTGAAGGACAGACTGCACACTCAGATTTGCATGGGATCCACATCAAAGGGAGTGGCTGCCACAGCCACGAGTTACATTTTTTGAGGTTCAGGTTGGACAACAGGAAATATTTATTTTCTCCCCAGGAGACTGTGGCATGGCACTGGAACACTCTGCCTGGACAGAGCATGGATTTTCCATCCTCAGAGGTTTACAGGACTGGAACACTCTGCCTGGACAGAGCATGGATTTTCCATCCTCCGAGGTTTACAGGACTGGAACACTCTGCCTGGACAGAGCATGGATTCTCCATCCTCAGAGGTTTACAGGACTTGGCTGGGCTCAGCCATGGCTCACCTGCTCTGGTGACAGCCCCAGCTCATTTGGGATGTGTGCTAGGTGACCTACAGAGCTTTCTTGCAACCAACATTTTTAGAAGACCTACCTGATTTCACAGGGGCCAGGATCCCTCCAGTTTATTTATTTAAATGTAGTTAAAACATTTAAAATGGAAGAAGCACGGTGTACCCAGCAGTCTGCTAATGTTTGTATTCTGAGCCCACTGCAGGACTCCATCAGTGCAACCCAAACCAGAAACTTTTGCTGCAATTGCTCTGGAGTGTAATGACTTCATTTTGAGTAATTTTAGAAAGCACCCTTAACTAACTCTTTAGGGCCTGGACTTCAAGATTTTGTTATTAACCTTATATTAAACTTCTCAAAACACATGAGAACACCAATCAGAGGCTGTAACCTTCACATGATTTCAGTCTGTCTTTCTCCACACACAAGCTCTGCTGTTGCTGTTTTTAATGGTTTATGTTTCTGATGAGAGAGGCCTTGTCCTTCCAGTCTCAACAACATCATTTAAGAGACAAGGGAGAAAGAATGCTTGTGGCTTTTAATTCTTGCAGTTGTGTTTTCTCTAGCCACTGCCTATGGAAGGGGATAGCTGGCTGGCATGGAAAACCCTGCAGTAGTGCAGAAATAGCTATCAAGTGCAAATTCTGGATTTTCCAGACCTGTATCATACCAGCATGATGTGAAATATCTCCATTAACATCTAAATATATGACAGGAAGTGAGGCTACTCTAGTAAGCAGCATGGAAATAATAGATTTCCCTCCATTCCCAGTGCATCTTACTGGAAAAAAGAGTGTAAAACCCCATGTTAAAACACATGTAAGGTAGTGAGAAGGGTGACACTCCCCAGTTTCCCAGCACTCAGTATTTTTATCCATATGCTTCAGCTAAAGATAGGCACTGTATTTTGGAGACATTTACCTGAAATAATTGAAACTAGAGAAAGGCAGAGAGGAAGGAAGAAGTGTGATTCAGACAGACAAAGCTTGGCTGTGATTAATGTCAGCTTATGCTAAACAGCAAATTTAGTGCATAACAAACACCAGAACCACCAAGTTGTATTTTATAAATAACCAGATTTATCAGGGTCTGTCCAGATCACTGGCTGATTGAGGCCTGTGGCCAAACTGAACAACAAATTAGGTTTTGACTAAGTAATTTTGCTTCTGGATGAAATGTCAAGTAACTGATACAATTACCGGCTTTTAATTTTTGTTGTCAAAAAAAGGCAAAGCATATTGAAACTTTTAATTCCTTGCAAGTCTATTCAGGTAAGAAATTGGCTGAAATTGGTGTCATTTTGCAAATGATTTTTATCCTGTAATCTTCTTCTCTCTTCTCCAGCTCTAATTAGTGCTGCTGATGTTCACTCAGAGCTCAGCTGCGCTGCCACCAGAGGGGCTGTTCATGGTGTGAGGAAGGGCTTTACATCAGGCAAAGCCAAAATTCCCACCAGGCAACCAACATCCCACTCCCATGGGATGCCACAGGAGCCCCAGGAGCTGCCTTAGCATCCTGTCTTGCATGAAGGAGCCAGAATCCAAAAGACACCCCCCTAATTCCCACCATGGGTGCAGAACAGGTACTTACAGCTCAGGATTGAAGTAGGATGTGACATCAGGATCAGGCACACCTGCTACAGCAAAATTGCTGCTCCCAGTGTCAACCAGAATATTTAACTGCCAAAGGGAAAAAAAAAAAAAAAAAAAAAAAAGAGAGGTGATTTGCATATTCCATTAAACAAATGAACAACAAAAAAATCATTGCAGTTTTTGTCTGAACTATATTCAGTTTTAAAATCATGGTGAGCATTGCCCTGAGAAATAAATAAATTTAGTGTCACTTTTGGGAAAGATCTGCTGCTGCAGCCCATCCAAAACAGCTGATCCTGCTGCAAAGCTTGAAAATAGTCCTGTTCCTGGAAGGGGGAAAACCCGCCAAGCCCACATTTGCACAGCAGATGAATTCCTGATCATCTCCCATTTCTTTTTGGCCCAAGCCCACATTTGCACAGCAGATGAATTCCTGATCATCTCCAATTTCTTTTTGGCCCAAGCCCACATTTGCACAGCAGATGAATTCCTGATCATCTCCCATTTCTTTTGGCCCAACCCATGAGTCTTGGCAACCTGTC
This sequence comes from Urocynchramus pylzowi, assembly GCA_013397555.1. NCBI lineage: Eukaryota > Metazoa > Chordata > Aves > Passeriformes > Fringillidae > Urocynchramus > Urocynchramus pylzowi. The sequence continues at coordinate 735,906 of VZRH01001124.1, read as the reverse complement.
CAGAGCACAGGCTGAATTATGGACTGCTTAAAGCACTCTTTGTCTTAGAGTTTGTGAGATTTCAAGGTAGGGGCAGAGTGCAGGTCTGGACAGAAATAAGCAGAACCATGAAGCTGCTTTGTGGATAGGAAAACACAGGAGCAATGCCCAGTTCATCCTGAGCAGCAGCAACCTTCCACAGCCTTTAACACCTTTAAAAATGAGGATGGCAGATTTATTAACACCATGATTGAAAGGTGGCCTAAGGGGGGGCCACTTGTTTGGTTGATTGTGAGGGTGATTTAGGCTGAAAATTGCCTAAACATGGACAAAATGGGACCCTCCTTTCCCCATCTAGCTCAGGAGACCAGGCTGGCCCATCACAGCTGCACGATGGCAAAGCAGGATCACTTCTTTCAGTGAGACCTGGAAACCACATGAGGTACAGAGCCATTACATGGTGAATTTAAGTCAGCCAGAGACTCTACTGCTACCAAAAGCAATGGTCACACTTTTCCCCTGCTCTTGGCTGGATGCTTCCCAGGCCTCCCTGGCAAAGCCACAGGGCTGTGATACAAACCAGATCAGGTTCCTCACCTACAGAGACCAAGAAAAAATTGCAATCTGCCACATCAGACAGCCACTCAAATGGATGTGGGAGGAGCAGAGACCAGAAAAGGGTGATTCCCTCCTTTGGTGACAGCACGGCCTCAGACTGGCTTAAAACACCTGCTCCCCAGAAAAATATTAAAGAATTAGGGATTTTCCTGTAGGAGGGAGTGAGACATAAAGGTTTGGTTGCCCATGGCTTCAAGCCAGCTCAAAGCAGCCCCTTTGGCAGTCCCCATCACTCCTTAAGATGTGATGTAGCTTGGGATCCACAGTGGGAGGGGGATGTGGGAAGGGCAAGAGAGAACAATCAGGGAAACAAGTTTGGTGTTGGCAAAGAAAGAAAAAGGGCTCAGCTCAAAAATGAGTGTAAACACAAAGGAGGATAAAGCATTTGAAAAAGATGTCCTGAATCCTTCTCTAATAAGTCTGAATGCAGACAAAATGTGTGAGTCAATGTTTAAAAACATCTTTGGTTTGCTCACAGAGGAGAAGGGAGGTGATGGTTACCCTTGTTTCACCCTTTTAATATAGTATGGGACTGAGGAACTCTGAAATTTAAACAAAAACACAAAACCAACCAGTAATTTGTGAGAATCTCTTCTGAACTGCAGGCACACTCTGTCATTGGTATTCCCAGCCCTAATCTTGCAGAAATTTTAAGACTAAAAAGAAACAAACCAACAACCTTAGCCAAGCTGCATCCCAGATTTTAGATTAAGCAAAGACAATACATTAAAATTTATTTTGCAACCACATGAGCTAGACAGAGACATCTAAGAACAAAAGGACATCCACAAGTTCACTTGGCTCCAGGAGCTGAGGCTTTAAAAGAAAATAAGAACCTCTGAGGCTCTGCAATAAAATCCAAATTTTGCTACATACTTCATTTCAATGCTATCAAAACCCTAGCATTTTTTCAACTACCTAACAAAGTATGAACTATTCATTCCCCCCCTTCTCTGGCATAGAAATCATATTAAAAACAAACAACAAAGAGCAGCTACAACGTGTGCCTGCATCTATCAGGACTGACAAAATTTGCCTCAAAGGGGTGCTGCAGGGCTTAAATTAATTAGCCTTTCCGAGGTAGTCTGTGATGCTTGAGTAATGGGCACTATACATCAGCTGCATAAATACATGTAGGTGTTGCCTCAGCCTCAGCGATATGCACGGCACCATACACGGAGGAGGGCTTGGGGGAGACAAAAAAAGACCAAAAAACCAAACAAAATTCACTCAATATGACACATACGAAAGATATTTTACCCCCACACCTTAAATACAATGTTATCATCACAGAATTCACAAACTACCCAAGGAAAGGGCAGATTTACTACCCACAGGACGGAGCAAATCAAGATTTCCAGAGGAAAAACAGATATCCCCCACAAAGAAAGAGGGGAAGCACAAAGCTGGCTAACCATGCAGGCTCCAGCCCACTCGGACACAGCAGAGCTCACATGACAGATGCTATTGAGGCTGACATTCTCTAGCCACATGTTTGTGCATAATGAGATGCAGGCAGGCCGGGGCAGACACTGATTTATTGTAGTCCTCACAATAGTGCCAGTGATTAGCAGCTCATTTTGGGGTGGGTATAACTTACTGAGTTCCCTTTCTCTCCTGAATTTTCTTTAGTGCCTTCACATCTCATTAAGAGGCACTTTCGTGTTGCTGGAGCCTCCTTCATTCCAGGGGCTGGTGGAGCTGCTGGGGCAGCTTCAGGCAAGCTCTGGAAGGTCACAAGGAAGGTCCAGGGCTGTCTGTCCATCCTGTCCTGTCTTATCCACGGAGGGCAGCCCTGCTGAGAAGGACTTGGGGGTGCTGGTGGGTGAAAGGTTGGACGTGTCCTTGGAAATGTCACCTTGCAGCCCACAAAGCCAATTTTGTGTCCTTGGCTGCATCCAAAGCTCCATGGGCAGAGGTGAGGGGGGAATTCTGTCCCTGAGCCCCCTCAGGTGAGAGCCCACCTGCAGAGCTGCCCCAGGCCTGGGAATTCCCAGCCCAGGGAGGAGCTGGAGCTGCTGGAGAGAGCCCAGAGGAGGCAGCAGGATGAGCAGAGGGATGGAGCAGCTCTGCTGGGAGGAAAGGCTGGCACAGCTGGGATTGTTCACCTGGACAGGAGAAGCTTTGGGGGGAGCTCAGGGTGGCCTTGCAGGGCCTGGAGGAGCCCCAGGAAACCTGGAGAGAGACAATTTCCAGGGGATGGAGGGACAGGACCCAGGGAATTGCTTCCCTCTGCCAGAGTATGTTTAGATTAGATATTAGCATTAAAATCAATGAAAAACGACTTCCCTTTTGCTTTTGGAAGAAGCAAAGCCATTTTTTGGGATTTTTTGGTGGGTTTTTTTTTTGGTTTTTTTTTTTTTTTTTGTGGTTTCCAAGTTGAATTTCAGACTCACACAACAGACACTGAGAGCAAATGCACTAAATCGTTTCTTCCCCCTAAAGGTCACCTTAACCACAGCTGTGGGACATGAAATCTGCACCTAGTAAAGTACCTGGAGATTATTTTGCTGTCTGAACTTCCTATATACAAATAAAGTTGTTGTTATTAACAGGAGGCTCATAAAGATCCCTATTTTATAGTAAGCAATACAGGAACATCCACCTCTGCCATGACAAACTCACAGAGGGAGTCTGACACTATCTGTATGCCATTAATTTGTGGTTATAAATAGAAGCAAATCCAAACTAGTTTACTGAAAGTCATGAACACTGAAAGCAGAAGCCTCAGAGGTCATGCATTTTACATTTTTTGAAGGGGTAGAAACACTCTGAAGGGGTAGAGACACTAAAAAAATCCCCAGTCCCAATCATTTCTTTCAACTGGAAGTCAAACACTTTGTCAATACTTGAAGGATCCCTTAAACTTTCCAGTGCTTGATTTAGCAGCAGCATCAAATAGCACTCACTGCCTGCTACACAGCTTCAATAATTTAACTTACCACTCTGTCTTTAATATTTTTAAGCCTTCCATTGCTAAATATGGTTGTATTTTGCTATCAGAAAAGACAAAAATTGCTTATTGATGTGTTATCATTTTTTCACTCAGCAAAGCTTTGGCTGTCTGTGGTTCAGGCACCTGCCCTGGTACAGCAGGTGATGTCAATATGACACATCCACACTACACTGGTTGTTATTCATGCCTCATTTAACTGCCTGGCATAAAACAATTTGCAGTTATCCACCATGCATTCAGAAAGTGACTTCCTTCACATTTTCAAGGGAAAGTGAGAGCAGCAATCATTCATTTTTTGTTGCATGGAGGTTGCTCCTGTCCCTTAGCTGGGACAGAAGTTGCCTCTGTTCTGGCACACACCCTGCTCAGACTTTGGAGAAGTTCCTCTTCCCTGTTTTAGTTTGAGGATGGGAGGTTTTGGTAACTTCCAGAAAAATAAACAAAACAAATCCCACAGGCTGAAAGTGAAAAATGGATTTCTTCGAAGCAGCTGTCTGCATGATTTAGCATCCACAGCCTTTTCCAGGTGTGGAATCCTGGGGCTTGCCTGCAAACCTGCTGCTTTTGATGTGATTCCCCAGATCACCCACACTGAACTAGGGATACTCTTCATCCCCACTAAAAGACTGGTCCACAGAAAAATCCACTGTGGTGTTTTTTTTTTGTTTGTTTTTTTTTTGTTTTTTTTTTTTTTTTTTTCCCAATTCAC
>VZRH01001124.1:714756-731606 GCA_013397555.1 Urocynchramus pylzowi | reverse complement strand
TTTTTTTTTTTTTTTTTTTTTTCCTCCAAGTTCACAGGTCTGATCAATCCTTTTAGGTCAAGCAATGAAGTTCCACCACTGGACAGGCTAACTTTCTACAGCTACTTGAAAGGAGGCTGGACTGAGCTGGTGTCAGTCTTTTCTCCCAGATAACAAGTGACAGGATGAAGGGGAATGGACTCTCAAGCTGCACCAGGGGAGGTTTGGGTTGGATATTAGAAAAAACATTCCTTGGATATTGTTGTGAAGCACTTGACCAAACTGACCAGGGAAGTGGAAAAGTCATCATCCCTGGAATTGTTAAAAAACCATGTGGATGTGGCACATTATGTGAGAACATAATTTATTGGTGAACATGGTGGTAGTGGTTGATGGCTGGACTTGATCTGAAAGGTTTTTCCCAGCCTTAAGTATTCCATGATTCTGTAAAGAAACCAGACTGCAAAAATGTATTTGGCTCTTCGTTCCTGCTTCAGCTGAAGCATAGGGAGTGGGGAGAAAAAAAAAGGAATAGGATTTGCACACATAGGGCCATAAATACAGTAAACAATCTCATTCAGCCTTACATTTACTCTGGGGCTCAGTCAAAACTGTCATGATAATTGATAGTTTCCTTCACAAGGCAGCAGAGCAAAGAAGGGGGCTCTGTAAAGATTCACAGAATCACAGAATGGTTGGGGTTGAAAAGGACCACAAAGCCCATCCAGTGCCACCCCTGCCATGGGACAGGGACACCTTCCACTGTCCCAGGCTGCTTCAGCCCCAGTGTCCAACCTGGCCCTGGGCACTGCCAGGGATCCAGGGGCAGCCCCAGCTGCTCTGGGCACCCTGTGCCAGGGCCTCCCCAACCTCCTGAAGGAAGAATTTTTTCTTATATCTAATCTAAACCTACTCTCTTTTAGCAATGATATCCCTTTTCATGATGAAAACTACAAGCCATCATGCCTCCTCTGGGATTTTAACTCGACCCAAGGGCACCCCTTTTTTTTCCCTTTTCTCTTGTCCTCAGTAAAGAGCACAACCATTCCACACCATAACATTCATGTGCCACTCAAAACCTTGTCCTGCTGTGCTTTCATGATTTCTCCCAAAGCACCCACTTAAAGCAGGGTTTGTAATTCTATATGCTTGCTGGAGCATGTCACACAGTGAACTATGACAAAGTAAAAAAGTTTTTATCCCCGTGCAGAGACCAGAAATAGGAATCATCCCTATACCTGCTCAGGAGCTGTTACCACACATCACAATGTAGTGTAGAAGTCCACCCCATCTCACCCCTGAGCTTGTACCATCTCTTAATTCTCTTTCTTATTTTGTCCCACACATAATAAATCCTCCAGAAAATAATCTGCTAGACAGTGCTTCAAAAAAAAAAAAAAAAAAAAATGGTTCAAAGAAATGCTGCTTCCTGTTAGGGATTAGCAACTAGAAATCATTTGGGTAACAGCTCTTCTTTTTCAAGCTGGTTAATAGATAGGAAAATTAGTTGGCAATTTAAATGCTGCCTCATTTAACACAATGATTCCTAATTACATTATCAGCCCATCTGGCAAGAATTGCTTACAACCATCACACAGAAAAGAAAACACCAGTAACTATATGCTGTGTTTGCCCACAGTTATTACATGTTATTATTGGCACTGACTGTCAGTCAGGTTATTTCAGCAATTTGTTTCTACAAATTAGTAATGTTACAATATACAGTGGCTTTTTAAGCACAGACATACTCTATGGGTTTTTTTTCTCCCCAGTGTTACTTAGAGTTAGCATTTACAGCCTACTTTCTAATAAAAAAAAGCATCAGAAGGCTAGGCTTTAATATAGATTCTTCATCTGTTCCTCTGAAGATGCAGAAATAAAAGCAATTTAAAAGATGAATTAAGAGAAATTTTTGGAAGCACTTCTAGATGTAGAAGACTGCAAAGTCAGACATAAACCTAAAAAGCCTCCACAGATGACAGATTTCTGCTTGCACAATAATGTGTACTTTGTTTAAAAGGTAAGACTGAAAACAAAAATGGGTAAATTTGTTGGACTGGCACACTGCCCATGAACATTGGGGCAGGGATGGACTCTCCCATTTCTCAGTGCTCACAAGCAGTCCCTGCACTGGAGGAACACCTCACCCCAAAGCCAAATGATCCTCTGCAGTTTGGATGGAATCATACTTCACCAAGGAGGAAGAGGAAGAGGAGGAAGCCAGACCCACATTTCACACCAAGTCCAGGAGGGGTATTTCCAGTGTTGCCCTGAGTGAGGTCACCTCACCAGAGAAAACAGACCTATCTGCTCCTACCTCCAAAAAAACCCCTCCCATGGGCACAAGAAGGGTTTACCCCTGCAGCCAAGATAAGAGAGGCATTGTGAGGAAAGAAAAAAAAAGAATGAGATTAATTTTCTAATGACGTTTGTTCAGCAGGTGGTGCCCACATTTTGCTGCAGCTCTGGGGATGCAAAGGAAGGTGATTTATTGCTGCATGAAAATGTGGGCAAACCAGAAGGTCAAGTTTATCACCAAAGATAACTCCTGCTTTCACAACAGCAGAAGTTTGTCACAGAAACTGTGCTGTGTTTGCAGTCTGGGGAGTTAACAGGACAACCAGTGCCAGCAGCAGACCAAGCTCTCCAGAGAGAGTTTGGCTTTTGCTGCCATTCCCCTCACTCCACTCCCAGGTGGTGCCAGGACCAGGGATTTACATTTACTACCTTTACATTTACTATCTTCACATTCCCTCTCTTCCCCAGCCACTTGAAATTCCCAAAACTCTCTCACAAACATTGTTCCCAAACACTCTCACACTCTCACTGGGCCCAGCAGAAGACCAAGAGTTTTTCTCCTCAATCTCTCCATGATCTGCACTGCTAGGCTGGAAGGAATATTTCTTTTTTTCCTGCCTGAAAAGCAATAATCTCTTTCTTTGCCAGAAAATTACAAAGTGCTATCTGGATTAGCCAATCTATCCGTGTTTAAGAGCACTGCATGCTTCTGTAGTGGAGATTTGTATAAAAAACACAAATGCTAAAATGACAGATTGCTCTGAAGTATAAACTTGCTAAACTAAATTGTGAGTTGAAATATGAGCATCTGACTGTGGGACTGATGAATAGTCATTTTGAAGAAAAATATTACAGGAAGTGCTTTATATATATTATCATTTTGACAATAAGGGAAGGCTATTATGGTTTAAAGACAAAAAAAATAGTCAGCCAATCAATCCTGGTAACAAAACAAAATATCTATTCTTCATTTCTACGCTCTCCTTCCTGCCAATGCCCTCGGTTCCCTAAACATTAGCATTCTTTCTGCACATGCCATCTCATGTGCTATCTTATTTTTCAGGCTGAAATTTATTTGCTGTGTCTAGATTTATCATACAACACATCCATCCTATTCATGCTATATGAACATGCTTTGCTGTTGAACATGAGCCATTACTTGCTTATCTTAGAGCTGTGTGAATCGTGGCAATTTTGTCTCATTGCCTTTTCAGAAAAGATTAACCTTTTTTCCCTCTTTTTTATTCCCCCCCTGCCCAGATCTGAGTCTCTCTCCCATCTCACACCCTATAGCAGACAAAACCCGGTGTGTGAAGCAATCCTGTAGTTCACATAAACCAGCTGCAGCTGAAGTTATGCTTTGCTCTAAGCACTGAGTTTTAAGGAAAATCTGGACTAATTACAGAGTAACAACAATGACCTAGAGGTCTAGGAAAAAATCACCTGTAAATAAACGTTGACAGGCTTTAAATGGCTTGAGAAGATGAAGGAAAAGTGTGACAGTATATTAAGGGGTGTAGGGGTGCCACAGAGACCCCCAGAGAGCCAAACCTTTCAGGAGGAAGCTAAACCTTCAGAAGGGAGCCAAACCTGTATGGAAGCCAAGAGGTGCCTTTGTTAGCCTTCCCCAAGGTAGCCACCAACCCTTAACCACAAGCAGAGTTAGTGCTTACTGAGAGCAGCAGAAATCCTCCCAAATTTGAGTGAGGAAAATCTCTATATTTCCTGTACTTATACCACACACATTCTTGAATGGAAAGATAATGAGTGCCTAGACAAATGGAGGATTAACAAAACCCCCACAAACACTCTGAAATTCAAGAACAAATGCATGAGACATCAGCTATTTGCGCTTAAGTGCACACAAAGCTCTTGTTAAATCCAAAAGCCTGTTTCCACCTGTTAGTAGGTGTAAAGGAACTAAATTAATCAATTTCCTGGTAATTACAGCACAGCACTGACAAGGCAGGGAGGCTGTAAGCCAAATGCCACTGGGAGCAACTCTCACATTTAACTGCAAGCCTCGAGAGGAATCCCAGGGCCCACGCAGCCTTGGTTTAGAGACAGGCAAAGTCTAAGCCCTGTGTCCTAAATTAGCAAGAGTCTCATCCAGAGCTCACCCCTCCCTCCCTGGAGAACAGAGTGACTTAAGGCGCTGGAGACACAGCTATTAATTCAATAATTCCATGGCTAAAAAGAGCTTAACTCTTGGAGATGTGCTCGTGAACGGCATCACCCATTTCACAGGCTCCTTCTCAGCATAAAACTCTTTCTCACTTGGAAACCACAGAGTGTCACCACCACAGAGTGTCACCACCACAGGGCAGACCTGCTGGGCACTGTCCAGCAGGATTTTGAGCTCTTTGGGACATCAGATGGAGCTAAGGATGCTGTAGGAGGACCTGAGGAGGGGGAGAGCTTCCAGCCCCACAATAAATAGGGCACTGTCTGAGGTTAAATGTCTGCTGTGGCTGATCTGCTCACCAGCACTACTTAGGGCATGATCTTTCTAAAAGGTATAATCATGTCAAAGAATTTTAGAGGTTGAGCTTTTTTAAGGGAATCACAAAAAAAAAAAAAAAAGAAGAAATCATGCTACTACATTACCTCTCAGAATACAATATTAAGGAGGGCTTTTTTTTGCCTTTTTTTTTCCTTGGGTTAAGGAAATGAAATCAGTAAGCCTACATTAATGTATTATACCCAGTGAATGATTACAGTTAGAAGCTGCTTTCAGTTCAGAATTTCAATTTTCCGAGGCTTTTGCTCTCCAAAATTAGCTTTCAATTTATTTTGTCAGGTCATTCTTTTCTTTTCCTCTATTGCTCATTAGACTCAGTGAAACTGCTGTCAAATTAAAAAAAAAAAAAAAGGCATTTTTAACTCTTCTTCTCTACCTAGTTTCAGAAGTCCTACAGTAAAAAAGAAAAAAAAAAAAAGAGAAAAAAAAATTTGTTTTGAAACTAAATCAACAACTCTCCAACTGCAGTAAAACCAAAACAGTTTTACACATATGTACAGAGCCAAGCCATGCTAGGCAAACTCAAGAAGGCTTGAAGTGACTAATCTTAAAACCTTCCTCACCCTGTAGGTGAGTCACTGCCCATGTTTACTGTGCCATCTGGAAATAACAAAATTCATCAGGGGAATGAAGCCCATTCCTAATGTTCTTGTGCTTAGGCTAGGAGGCATCCCTAGCCTGATGAGCACTGCTATTTTTTTGGTAATCTCCCTTCTGCCAAAGACACCACAGCCCCCTTGCCCTTCAGCAGCAGGCAGAAACCCTGCAGGAGAGAATCTCAGTCCCACTCCTGTGTTCCCACTTTCATTCAAAGGTCTCCCTCATACCAAAGATTTGAACTTCAAACTCAATTTTAAATAAGATCCGGGCTTTCAAATTGCATTGGAGATGTGAAACCAAGTGCCAAAGCTGCTTCTTCAATACTTAAGAAGGTGTTTTGTTTTGTTTTGTTTTGTTTTGTTTTTTGTTTTGTTTTGTTTTGTTTTTTAGAGATGCTATTTACAAGAACGTGGGGAATGGCTTCAAACTGAGAGAGAGTTGGGTTAGATGGGATATTAGGGAAAACTTCCCTGTGAGGGTGGGCAGGCCCTGGAAATTTTGGATGTCCAGAGAAGTTTTGGATGCCCCTGGATCCCTGGCAGTGCCCAAGGCCAGGCTGGACATTGGGGCTTGGAGCAGCCTGGGACAGTGGAAGGTGTCCCTGCCATGGCAGGGGGTTGGAACGAGATGATCTTGAAGTTCTCTTCCAACCCAATTCCATATTTCTTTGATTATGGGATTTTGAACTTTGAAGAATTTTGAACTTTTTTGAACTTTGAAGTTCTCTTCCAACCCAAGCCATTCCATAATTCTTTGATTTGAAGGTAGTGAGTAACACTGAAAAAAGGCTACATTTCAGAGGCAAATAGAAAGAAAATGAGACTTGCAGGACAGCAGTGAGAAACCCCAGATTTTTCAGAAGGCTGCATGCCAGGTCTGATCTCTTGCCTCTCTTCCCCCTTCACCTCGCTCTTGTAGTGACACGATTCTTTCCAGGCTTTTTTCCCCCTCCTCTGTCAAGATGTTAGTTCTGGAGACTTGTGTTTGTTAGCAAAGGTTTTTCAGAGCCTGGAGAGCTGTGAGGAGGAGAGGTGAAAGCAGGACAGCCCTGACTCATCAAGTCTATCCGTTCTCCCTGGAATGAGCTCTTCCCAGCAGCACTTCCATACCCACACTGTGGGGCATCACTCATTAGAGCATCCTCCTAGCTGCACTTACTGCACTTTCAGGAATTCCTCCTCATGTTTTTTTTGGTGCTCCTCTTCAAGGACATTGAAAGCTTAGAGACATTTTCCAGTCTGTTCTCCTCAAACACTGTAACAAACCCAAAGTGCAGAAGTTTTCCCTGGGTTTTCTCTGTCTGCACACCACAACAGTGAAGCAACCAACATTCCCAAAACGTGGAAGTCAATGGATATGATGCCATGGGAACACCCAGCTTGTTGCTTAAGACAAGCTCAGGGCTCTGCAAGCAGCCTGAGTCCCTCCTGGAGGCCAGGAAAGGACAGACATTCCCATGGTCACCCAGTGAGATCCCTGGATTAGCTGGGATTGTCGGGTATGGCGAGGTCATTAAACAAGCACACACCTTGGAAAGCCAGCTATGAACTCCCTCAAGGCATGACCTCTGCTATAAAAATGCCATGACTTGTTCTTCAGGCCTGGTTGGCAGCACTGCCAGATTTTATTTAACAAGATCTGGGCTGTGTCAGCCTGAAAAGGCCAATCCCACCCTCTTGAACCACCTCTTCCTCACCTGTCATAGCAGCTCCCACCTCTTTCCTCCCTTTCTGCCTGGCAACAGCCACCATCCCACACTTTCACACACCTGCTGGCCTGGTAGGATGGTAAAGGGACATGACTGGATCTGCCAGTGCAGGCAAGGGAAGGCAAGGAGGGAAAGATCAGGATAAAACCCACAAGTTGTTCTATGTCAGGCACAAAGAATGGAATTTGGTTATTCTGATCGTGTTTCCTGTTAGGAAAGTTGTGCCACACCTCTGGGGAAAAGGTGTAGGGCCAGGCAGCTTCCCACTGCTCTGTGCCATCTTTGGTGGCCACAGGAATGTGCACAGGGAGTCCCAGGTCTCAGAGCACAAACAAGGTGATGCAACTCCAGTGGTTTTATTTCCCTGGCAATTAATAAAGGGAATACAACAGATGGAAGGCTTTTGCTCCCCATTGCACCTGACCTATTTAGGATATTGCCAAGCAGAGTTTGATTGTCATCATGGGTGTTCCTTGGAATTATACAAGGGAGTTCAAAGGCACAAACAGAAATCAGCTTCATGCTCCACATTAGAAGGAAGGACTATTTGATTGGGGGAAAAAAAAAGAAAAAAGGAAAAAAAAGCTGTTAATCAACGTCATAATGATGTGTTTGATTAATTAAAAATAAGAATCATGCTTTTTATTCATATTTGTTCTAATGTTTTTACTTGAAAATTTGGCAGGACAATTTAAAAGGCAGTTTTGATTCTCAAGTGAAATAAGATATGCTTCTAAAAAAAATTCTCTTTTTTGAAAGCAGCACTGTTCCTCCCCTGCTATTGGAGTAGTTTATTTCTCTCTCTCCTTCTCAAACATTCATACTTTCCTCTTTCCCCTGGCTAATACTGGAGAGGCAGCAGCTCTGGGAAATGAACCAGCTTCGCCCGTGGCTCATACATCATTACAATTGTTAACCAAGTTCCACTATAAAAATCTTGATTACACAGGAGAACACAGAGGCATGCAGGAACACAGCTTCATTTCCAGATACCAGATTGAGTTTGTAGGGCTGGAAGTTAAAAGACTTTGTTATGCTCCCGGGCTGATAAAGTCTGCCAGGACACGCCATAGCAGCAGCTCCCCACAACCCATTCCTCCACACAGCAACAATCCCAGTGTAGGAATTGCTCTTCCTTCTACTCTGGCCAGGGGTTACATCCCACTGTGTGATGATGGATGTGTGATGGGAGCTGGAATTGGCTGGTCTTGAAGAGCCTTTTCAACCCAAACCATTCCATTCACACCACTGGAGCTGATGGTGCTCAGGGCGCTGGAGTTGTGGAATTTTGCCCACTGGCAACTGCAAATGCTATTGTGCACACCTGCCATGGAGAAAAGCTCCCAGACCTGTACAAAAAGCTGCAGCAAGTACCACTGGCATCTGGTCACTTGCCAATGACCAAAGGTCATTCAAGGTAAACCAGAAGGCTCAGCAGAGTGCAAATGAAAGGTAATTTTAGCTGGAACATGTAGCACACGCCAGTGTTCATAACCACAGCTCCTGAGAAATTTTGTGAACATCCCCCATCCCCCACATGGTTTATCTCAGCGGTTCAAATGCAAAAATCTGGCACTTTGGATCATGTGAAATGTTTGTGTTATTCCCTGAAGGACTTTGCTTCTGAGAAGTAATGAGAAGATTACTCTCTGACAGTTAAGCTGAAGCACTGTGGCTGCATCAGATGTTACATTGCTCCAGCTGCTCCCAGACTTTTGGGAAGTGTGACCACCTTTGAACTCCTCTGTCTTATTTGCAACCCGAGAGTCGCTGAGAAGAAAAATGAATGAATTAAATAAAAATCTCTTTAGTCACAGAAAAGGTAGGATTGATGAATCATTTTTCTAACACGCCTCACTCACCCTTCACTCTTTCCTGGAGCAGACATCTACCAGGCAGCACAGTGAATAAAAGCACAGCCTTTGCAAACCACGCTTAAGCAGCACAGTAATACTGCCCTGAAGAGCTCAAGCTGCTGTAGTGTGCTCTGGCCTGAATCATAGAATCATGGAATGGTTGGGAGGGACCTTAAAACTCATCTCATTTCACCCCCTGCCATGGGCAGGGAACCTTCCACTAGACCATGTTGCTAAAAGCCCCGTCCAACCTGGCCTTGAAAAGATGCCACAACTGTTAATTTCTTATACTGCAGACACTGACAGTCAAGGTTTCTGTATTAACAGGTATCATAATGGAATTTTGGAAGTAAAGTTTCCATTTACATGGAAAAAAAAATGTGAGGAAAAAACCTCCCTCGAGATTTCACAAAGTCACAATTTTGAAAACAGATCCAAATCCTGCAGTCAAAACAAAACACCCCAGTATTTTGTTTTCTCTGCCAAAACTTTTGCTGCCAATAGCATTCGTCAAATTCTTTTCTTCCCAAATGCTACAATAAAATGTTCAAGTTGGCACATGCATGACCCAAGCTTCCATATGATGACAAAGCAGGTAAGCCCTTTGTTCCTGTAGAAACCCCAAATCCTGATCTTCTCTGGTGAGAAGCTTCTTATGGAAGCAAAGTAGGAAGCAGAAAGAGCCTGGGTGGTGAAAAAATGCTCACATCTGGCCTTGACCTGAGCCTGAGCACTAGGTGTGCTCCAAGGTGCTCTTCTAAGAGCCACTCTCACAGGCAGATCCACTCACAAATATCAAGGAACTATGTGAGAGATGGCTGACAAAAGCACCCAATTATTTTTCCCCTGTCAAATGGCAGGAGCTGGCCTTTAATCCCTCCCTCAAGTGGAAAGGTGACTCTCAGTTCTTGAATTGTCATGTCTTTTTCTTTAAAGCAAAAATGCCAGTTTTGGAGTTTTGGATTCCTAAGGATGGATTCTTCTCTCTATTTAGGGAGGAGAAGCTTACCAAGTGTTACTGCAGCATTAATACCTTACCTCTTTTAAAATAAGGCCAGACTAGGATGTGAGACCAGCATTTTCCCTGAACACATGCAATCTAGCTTAATAGCAGTTTTTGCTAGTAAATAGGTACAAAAATAAGCCAACCATAAAGCTAAATAAAATCAACTAATTTTAGTACTTGCAAGCTGAGCAAAGAGGACAAAATCTACAAGTAATTTGTTTTTCACAATATCAAATTATTAGTAAGCAGTAGCGAGGGAAAAAAGGATTGCAGAGTGCAATTACTGTCTTAACAGATTCCCTTCAAAAGGGCCTAATTATGACACATTAATTGTATTCAGTGAATTGTAATTTTCACTAGAATAAGATCTTTTTCCCCCTTCTAGCTTGTTTTCCTCAAATTCACTCCCCATGACACCTCACAGGTTTCATCTGTTAGAGAAGAACTCTTAAAAAAAAAAACAAAACAAAATAAAAGTCTAGAACATTCATCCCTAGCTGCCCTCCCTGTAAAATACTCTTAGACATAAAAAAGGCAGCAAGAGCAGTAGGAAAGACAAGCAAAATGAAGAATGAGGGAAGAACTCTGAGGGAGGAGTGAGACCAGGGGTAAAAAGGAGCTATTTTATCAGCCTTTGGTAAAAGAGGGAGCAAACATTGACTCTGGCCTGAAGCTTTCTGAAGGCTCCAGGGCTGACTTTGCTACATGGCTGCTCTTGGACGTGCTATGGTATCAAGGGACCCCCACCTGGGGAATAATGTGCATTGACTCCATGATTTCAGAAGGCTGAACAATTGTTTTATTAAGCTATACCACACTATATTATACTACTATAACACTATACTAAACAAAAACTCGTGAGTGTTTCAGACAGTCACGACACAGCTTTGACCTAGTTGGTCAATCAATCCAAAACACCATCACCAGTCTCCAATTAAAAAATCCCTTTCGGTAAACAATCTCCATAACACATTCCACACGTGCCAAACAACAGGAGCAGCAAGTAAGAGATTTATCAAATCAGTAAAAAGGGCACAAACGAGGGTGCCAAACAAAACAGAAAGAGGCTGCTTCAGAAGACCCCAAAGTGGGTTCTTCTGAACACACATATATTTTTATATATAGATAGATACAGTCTCTCACATATACTTTTATATNTATATATATATATAGATATAGTCTCTCACAGAATGTTCTAGAAGCCTTTTGGCCAATCACTGGCTGTTGATCTGCATGGCCACTCCAATTGTTCCCAGAGTCCTTTCCAAGTCCTTTGCTCCTCACCTTAAGCTGCCTGGATGTCATTAGTTGTGGCTTCTTATTTCTTGAGGCCTGATGTTTGTTGTCTGTGGCCAGTCTCTGGCCCGTCTCCTCCCGGGCAAGCTCCCACACTGACCTCCTTCAGGTGGAGGAGCTCCCTGAGCGTTTCCAGCCAAGGGAAAAGCACAGTGGGCTGCCCATGCTGAGGTTCTCCTCTCAGCTAGGCTGTTCCCAGCCCGAGCGAGCCGTGTCCTGCCAGCCCAGCTCCTCAACGCCGCGATCCGGTCGTGTGCTGAGCTGTGATGGAGGCACGTGCAGAAAGGAGAGTAAGGCCTATCTAGTCCTAAAGTCTACTTTATGTGCCTTGAAGGGCACTGAGCTGATGGATACAAATTCAGGTGTAAAAGTGACCTTAGAACATGTTTTGTGTTTGCTTCATCAGCTTGGATCTACACAGCAAACCCGGGCTGGAAAGCAGCAAGACGTAGGACAGGCCTGTCAATGGCAGGAAAAAACACTTCCTTTTTGAAGGCAGCTGAGAGCTGCCTCCTTTGCTTTGAAGATTTGATCTCAAGCCCTAATCTATGCTGAAATAGAAGCAACAAGTTCCTTCACTTATTTACACAAATTGTTTGTATGATTAAATCTGTATTTTACAGCCAGTAGGAAAAGGGGGAGAGAGGTCTGTCCGACTCACACTGGAGAGGCACATGTGAGAGCCATTGTACCAGCTTCCTTTTTCAAACAGAGCTGTACTTGACAATGACCAGACAACACTTCAGGTCAAACTCGTTTCACTTACACTGAGTGAGGACATTTCAAAAATTATAATATGTGGAGACAATGTAATAGCTAAGGTGTCTTCACATACTCGAAGTTGTAAGTGCTCTTCAAGAAAATGAAGACCCCTGCAAGGTGTAGTAGCTTTTAAATCTGTCTTGCCAGATGCAATCCCTAGAGCTCACAGTCCTCTAGTTAGAGAGAGGGGGAAAAGGGAAAAAAAAAAACACAAGAAAAACCTAAATAAGAAGAGAAAGATTTCTTCCTTAATGATCCAAATGAAACAAACACATGGAAATTCCACATGGGCTTTCTTTCGTCCACTGTTTCATTTTCATCTCATTTCTACTCCAAATCCCAACTAATTTACACTTTATTCAGGCAAAACAGTTATTTGCTCACCCTCTACCTTCCTCTTTCCAGATTTAACTGGTGCTTTTTCCTTGATAAGGAATGAAATGGAAAGTGATAAAAAATGTGAGCCTGACACCTATTTCCACCACCCCTGCTCCTCACAACAGCTCTTCTGCCCAGGATCTGAATTCAGGATTGCTTCAACCAAAGACCCTGGATAACAAAGCTTCCATCACCTCTCTGAAGAGGAGAAAGCTCCTTTAAAGGAACAGTTAGTGGGGCTCTAATCCCTAACTCTGGGCGAGAAGCACATCCTGAGGAATGACCATGGTGAGCCTCTTCCATTCAGCGTAACTGGCACTTGTATTTTGGGTTATTTTTATAGTACAGCCTCTACTACCCCCACACAGCCTCTTTTGCCAGGGCTAATTTTGGATGGAAGAAGGTGCTAAAATGCTAATTTGTAAAGGCAGGGACTTTTCAGTCAACCCAAACCTGGTATGTTTGCTTGCTTGTCTTGGGTCAAAAACACTTCACAGCCTACCAGGCCACAGCTGTTCACTGTATTAGTCCTGAATTACAACTGCCAGGTCCTCTTCCTTTTTATTTTGCAGGTATCCAACAACAACAACCACCAAAATCGACTCAAATCAGCGTTTAAAAACAGGAATATTTTTGCATTTCAGTACTATTTCCACTTGACAGATCTGGAAGGATTCTGACCCTGCCACCTCAGAACACTCCAATGCACCATAGAACTAGTCTTTGCTTCTCAGCCTTTTGTTTCTTCAGTTTTCATAAAGAACTCAAAAATGAATACAAAAGACCTTAATAATTACTAAAAAAAAAGAAAAAAAAAAAAAGACAGCAAGAGAGACTTGAGATGGAACCTGCCTTCTGATATTTGAACAAAGAAAGATCACATTTTACAACTCCTTGTATCTAGAGCCCCTTTTCAGCAAAATTAAGAAAGCTGAGCTGAGCTTGTTGGGGAATAGCACAGCACCAGAAATCAGATTACAAGAGCAGTTGAATCTTTCCTCACATCTTCATTCCTTTCAACACTCAGGGAATGAGAACTACCACCAATTAAGGAATAATGGCTGCAAGTTCAGAACTTGTTAATGTGTGTGTACATCGCCTTCAAAACACGAAGCCATAAATTCTGACTCCATGACACACTAGAGGTATTTAATACATCTCCTTCTTTATCATTCCTCTCTTTAATAGCTGGAAGAAATGGAAGGGAAGATAACCTCCCACCAATTATGTGGGAACTGAAGTTTGTGTTTTGCAGTGGAGGCTGTTAGACTCAACATCCACGCTGACCTTAAAACTTGGGAGCAAGTTTATAGAAGGGGTTTTTGCTCACCCTGTGCACAGAACAAACTGCCATTAGGATAAACAGCAGATTTAAAAGCCTCTTCATGAACAGAATGAAAAACTGACACTGAAAGAAAGGAGCTGTGGCATTCAGAGCACAAGTTGGATCCTTCTGTGGTTAATCAGACCAGAGCTCTCAGGGGCCATACACCTGGCCTCTCTTTCACAGAGAAGCAACAGGATTAAAATTTACCTGTTCTCAATAAAAACACAGCTTGGAAATGCAGTGGGATCAGCAGGACTACCACCACCTCATACAAGAGGCAAGATGAGGCAATGGTACTGTCCCTGCAAACATTTAATGCGGTCCAGATGGACTTCAAGAAAGCTGTGAAAAACATGAGGTTTTTTTAAGAGTTTGACTATTCTTTTGGTCAAAAGCCTGTAGGAGAAACAAAATTAATATGAAGAGAACCGCAGTGAAGATACCAAAAAAACCCAAATGATATTGGATTCAATTTCTCACAGTGCTTATAATCTCAGGGTAGGCAAAATAATAAAAGATAGAGCAAAGGAATTCCATCGGATTATTTAAAGAAATAGCTAAGAACACTACACACAATTCATATTGGGCTCTTGCCACCTCTTATTTAAATCTGGAACTGGAAGAAGTGCACCTATGCAGACAGGTATAAAGCATATAATCCATCAGGAGTAGGCCACATAATAATACATCCATGAAATAAGGGACAAATACATCACACCCTTCGATACAATAGACCGTTTTCACCTTTCACATAATTCTTAAGTAGGTCTACATGTGAATGAATGAGAATTAGTGGGAGTAACAACACTTGACACCAACCTGGTAGCTGGTCTGGAGATCTGATAGGATTAGGAAGGATACTGTATCATAAAACTGGAAATGATCAGAAACACTTTGGCTGCAAACACTTTGCAAAACTGGATTGACTGCATTGAAGTTTCCTGTCTTAGAAATAAAATAAATTTTGACTTCACACAGCTGCTCTATTTTTGTACCGTCAGAACAAGTGTTTCAGAACTGCCATTGTGAATCTCAGCTCTGTGCTGTGTTTATCTGCTATATGACAAATCAGAATTGGAACGAAAGCCAAAAAGCATGCCTTAAATGACCTGAAAAACGAAATTCTGTCATAGTAGCTTCCTTCCAAGAACAGGAATTAAAAAAGGAAAATTTCTAAAAATGCAGCTGAGCAGTAAAGCAAGCCCTGTAGTGCTGAAGCCTTTCACAAATGTTCATTCCCCATTCTGGCACAGCAGCTTCCAACACTTGACGCACACGCTCCCGAAGTCACCGGGCACCAACGCTGCTGTAACCACGACATCAAATCTGCTTTCTCTTCTCACAGCCTGCTACTTGGTCGTGGCCCACCACTGCCCTGGGAGCATTTCCCCATCCCCTCTCTGCTCTGTGCAGAGCAGCAGCTGTGCCATGCACCTTTCTGCTCCGCGGAAGCGCAGCCGCTCCTCGCTGCCAGCATCCTCCTTCCTCCTTGGCAAGATGTCAGGGCAGCGCTGCTGCTCCCTGGGCTGGCAGTCCTGGGACAGGCCTGGCTCAGGAGAGCAGCTGGGAAGCCCCAAGCTGGAGGGCTGCAAGAGCAAAGCAAGGTGTCCAGGCATCACTTCTGACGCGAAGCAAAGTCGGGTTGGGAGGAGCATTAAATCAGGAAGAGATTTTCCTTTTCTACACCGTCATGCACAGCCCACTCCCAACTCCAGCAATGACTTGCCCAAGGAGTTTAACACAATCCAACGCTTGGCACTATCCAGACACTTGCTTTTAGTAGCAGCATGTGAAGCATTCAAGTACCAACAGTAGCAGCTTTGTAGCTTTATACTATTCGTTGCAAAGCAGAAAAACAGCAAGTACATTTGTGATCTTTAAGTCTTCTGGTTTCAGGCAGGGAACGAGATAACAAATTCATCCTCATCAGAATAAATTCCAACTGCACTCCACTGAGTCATTACACACCAAATTCTCATTTGGGAAACAGAAGCATTTATAATCTTACTTACAACCTCATGGGTCTACTTGTGAATAAAACCTCACATGTGCTAAACCAGTGGTAGTCTTTAAAATAATTAACTTTGCAAGAAGTCAGAACTAGTTCGAAGTAGTAAAATCTTTGCAATCAGATTCAAAGCATGTTTTTTTTTTTAATGTGGAAAAAATAAAAATCAGAGGCAAGTCCAGCTGAAACCTTCCATCACCTGTAATACAAGTGATACGAGCTGTTAAGCATAAGTGAAGCCTGTGGGTGTACTGAGGGCAGCACATTTCTCCCTCTTAGACCTTCAGTCACATTATTAAAGGCATGTCACATTTTAACTTCTCCATTTCTTCCCATTTCAGAATCCCCCTAGACACGTAAGGAGATAATACACTTGATAGTCACTTTTCCTAGCTAAAGTTACTTTTTTTCATCTAATACATGCTGAATTGTGTGATTAGTCCAGTCAAATCTGGTGCCTTAATTCTGGCAGAAGCCAATATTGAATGTCTGAATGTTCCCTGGAGTTATGAAGCACACACCACGCCACACTAACAGAACTAGTCAAATATGCATCACTCAACACGGAGGAAAATTTATTTCATGGCCTCTATGGCTACTGGGCCACACCTTGATATGTCAGCCCTTGTTACATTTTTTTTTTTTTAAATCTCTATTTATTGATCATAAAACAATGCCAGCCTTTCTCAATGCATGTATTGATCCCAGTGTGATACTTTTTGATTAGAGGGATGATGTGGTCAATCCTCTTACATTTGAGGGGCAAAAAAAGAAAGAGCTCAGAGAAGTCCAGAAATGCAATCTCGCTGAACCTTCCCCATTGGCTGTGCATTTTGGCATTCACTGGCTTTTTATTACGTAGGGGGAGTTAAGCAGAAGAATAAAGATTTTTTTTTTTTCTGTCTACACTGGGAACCTCAGGACCTAAACTCCTGAAGCCAACACAAAGTTCTGAAGGAAAGCCCCGAGGGTTTTCAGGAAATTAATCCCCACTCAGCTGACTAGTCATCCCACCAGCAGCCCAGCACCGCTCCTCCTGGGATCTCATGACACAGATGAAAGAGCAACTGCACAGCAAAAAAACCAAAAAAAAAACCAAACCAAAAAACAA
>VZRH01001124.1:690193-708141 GCA_013397555.1 Urocynchramus pylzowi | reverse complement strand
GGGGGGTTTTTTTTTTTTTTTTTTTGATAAGAGATTATTTGCAACTTGACAATGAGTTCTTGATTTTTCATTTTTGGCTTTTTGGTCTTGAAATTATATTTTATTTATTAATTTTGGTTGGTTGGTTGGTTGGTTGGTTTGGGTTTTTTTGGTGCGGTTTTTGTTGTTGTTGTTTTGGTTTTTTTAATCCAAAATAGTAATAGAGAAACACTGGAAAAAATTGTTACACTCTTCCCAGTGACCTTGATCAAAATAACTTATTCTGTATCCCATTTCTTTTGAATTAAAAAAACAAACCCTACAAAAAACATTTAAAAAAACCCCAAAAATTGAGCTCTGTTTTTCCAAAATTCTTAGAAAGGTTAAAGTTTCTCAGTTCATGCATGTAAAGACAAATATGTGCATGACAAATTAAAATGTCACCAGCAAAGTAGTCCACAGGCACGGAAACATTCTTGGCTTCTAAGCCATGGGGAAAACCTGATGTACCAAAGAGAGGTTTGCATCCATCAGCTTTGCAAAATGAGGTCTTGTTGTCATCCTCCTGGGCCTCTGGAGATCTCTGAGATGCCAGAGAAAGGTGGAATGGAATTGTGGTTTACAGAATGAACTTCTAGTTCAGGACGTACCAGGGTATATTTAGACTTCTGAGTGTTTATGTTAATGATAAACCCAAAATGCTACTTAAAAACTCACACATACTCTAAGAAAAAGTGATAATGAACTGTTTTCAGCTGTGAATGTTGGACTTTCTGCAGGATAGAGCTGAAAAATGGTTTTGGTGCTTTAAGGTTAAGTAAGTCAATAAGTAAAAGGGCTGTTATCCTGCATTTACCTGGTAATGACAGTAATGAAATGGTCCAGAAAAAAAAAAATCTCCTAAGGCAACACACTCTGATCCCCTTCTAAAAAAATGAGTAAAAATCTGTCAACTTGGAAAGTTGATTAAGTTATTAATGTGTAAAATGTTACATGACTTTGCACTTCAATTGTTCTGTCTTTCCAGCAGTTCATTATTCCCCATCAGACACAGAGGTCTTCTCATAATTTATGTCTCCTGCCATTTGTTTCCAGAACCCAACAATGAGAATAATTATGCTTGCCTCTTGGAATTCTTTGTTTTCAGGAAACAATACATCAGGGAGGCTGTTTCAGAGCTGCAGCCTCTGCCAGGCAGCCAGCCAAAAAGAGGCAGAAGGCTGAAAATAAAGCTGGAAAAACTTCAGGTGATTCTTCCCTCGTTTGTAATGGTAGGGCCCACTGAAGTAAACCAGATTGATTTGCTGCTTCTAAGGGCAAGATCTGGTAATTTTACTTCAATTTGTTTTTCCTTCTTAAATAGTTTGCATTATTTCTCATGTTGGGCATCAGAAATATATTTCTTGGAGTTGTTTGCGTGATTTCTGATTGATAATGAACATTGAATTAGAGAAGCTTGTAACTGCTGAACTCAGAGGCTGAAGTCTTTTGGGCTGCAGGTCTGCCAGAGACTCATCCTATTTTCTGCAAGTTTGTTCCTGGCTGTTCTGAGGAATGCACTGGAGAAAAGCATATTGTGCTGTAGCTTAAAAAAAAAAAAAAAAACAAGCCCTTTTGGGGTTTTCATGGGGGGGAACAAAATCTGGGGGGCCCGGGGGGAAAAAAAAAAAAAAAAATCAGTCCATTTGGGGTATTCATGTGTGAGCAGCAAATCTGGGGTGTCCAGGTGGTAGAAAACAAAAAAAAACAAAAACAAAAACAAAAACAAAAACAAACAAACAAAAAAAAAAACCAACAAAAAACAAAAACAAAAACAAAAACAAAAACAAAACAAAAAAACCCAAAAAACCCCAAAAAAACACCACAAAAAAACAAAAAAAAACAAAAAAAAAAAAGGACTCAAAGGAAATTTGTCTATGAGGTGTATATAATAAAACCAAATGTGAGCATGGTTATTTTCCTACAAAAATCAGTTTACATGTGCTCAGTGGCAGCCCATCTGGCAGCTCCTTTCTTCCCAGCACCCCTTTTACACCACATTCCATCTCTTGGTTGCTCTGCACCCCCAGGCTGGAGGAAGCTCCTTGGTCCTGCTGTGGGGCTGGATCAGACTTTGCTTGGAGCTCCTGCTCTCGGGCACTGCAGTGCTGAACAGAAACCACAGGAGTGACAGGAGACTCTTGGGAGAGTGCAGGGAGGGAGACAGCTTCCAGCTGAAGCGGCCTGGCGTGCCCAGGGCTGGACAGAAGAGCTGTGACAGCACAAAGAGAAAGGGACCTGCACAGTGACGTGACTTGGAGGAGAAGAAGGGCCCTGTTGGGGTGACAGGGACAGGCAGTGGACACAGAGCACAGGACACAGCTCTGAGCACCTCTCTCCAAATGAGGATGTGAGTGCAGGAATCCAACGCGCCTCGGATGAAGTGGTTTGGTAACTAATTTAGATTTCCCATACAGGAATCTGTTCTGTCTTATTTTGAGAGCAAAAGACCTTCTGGATTCTCAGAGGCCTTTTCCTTCTTACTCTCTACTGGATGAGTTTATTGACTGCATTTTAACAGTTTCTGAAGCACCCCAAAAAAAACCTTCAGGGTTTCACCTTCTACTCTGGTCCCCATGACAAAGGTTTGGGTGGTGTTGCTTTTGAATATGATTTTCAGGATTTAGTACTGTAATCCTATTAGTCTGTTTAGGAAATGAAAAAAAAAAAAAGAAAAGAAAAAAAAAAGAAATAGAAGCTGACTCAGTGTTGGAGGTAATCTCCTTTATTAGACTTGTATGAGAGAATATATTTTTTCAAAGAGGAAAAGCACTCAGGAATTTCTGCTTCATCTTTCCAGGGTCTCATGTAGGCTGAATATAATGTTTGTGTGAAAGGACTGAATAATTTTTTTGCTACCTCATATTAACAATACCCTTATCCATCTCCTGTACTCCATTAACACTTTGGCAAATCTTACCCCTTTATAACAAAAGAGAGCTATAACACATAGTTTGGGTTCACCCCACCTTGTATAAGCAGGCTCAGCTTTAAATAGTTCATAAGAAGCATTTGGATTTGAAGGGGAATTGGCAGGAATGCCTTCTGCTAGGTGACCTTTGCAAATATGTCTGCTGCTGCTACATGTAGTACCTAAGGAGATGGTGTTTACTGCACTGGTTCTCTCCTGGGAGCTGAGAAAGAGGACAAAGCAGCTCTTTGAGGCTTGGCAGAAGATAATCAGAAATGTCACTCCCCACTCCATTCCTGCCAAATGCAATTAGGACTTTTGCCGGGGAGAAAATCATTTAGGGGTTGCACTTAAATCTTAGAAGGCACATGTGAAATGCTTCATTTTCAGCAGCTGATGCTGTAAACAGAATGTAGATACGAGTAATGGAGTAGAATTTGTTTTTTCTCGCAATGAATGCAAGGTATAAAGTGTTTATTGACTTAAAAAGAGAAACTGAACAAACAGAATAAAGAAGAAAGCATTCACAGCTGCTTTGAAGGAAAGAATGTTTTTATTTCATACTTTGAAGAAATTGTTCAAGTAGTTCAGCCGTGTAAAAATGTGACCCCCTCTAATGCTGCCAAGGGCAGTGAGATCAGGGATAATCTGCTGAGGAAATGCAGCTCACGCAAGCCAAAGGCAGAGTTTTAAACTTACAGCACCAATTTTTTTTTTTTTTTTCCAAGAGGGAAGCATGGGCAGAAGGGTTTTTTTGCTTCCTGAAGAATCCCATTACCTGTTTTGATGAATGTTCTCTCTTTGCTGTAGATGCATGTGGATGTGAGGCACAGTCTGACACATCTTCTCCCTCCATACCTGCTTTGTCTTCCCAGTTAAAAGCTCCACATAAGAGTAAAGGGGCTTTAGGGAAACTGTATAAAAGTTACCTTTCATCTTGCATTATTCTTCTGAAAGAATTGCAGGATAAGGGCCAGAAAAAGTAGACCAAACTGGTACTTTGCAGAACCTTTATGTTAAGCAGGGACACCTTCCACTGTTCCAGGTTGCTCCAAGACCCATCCAACCTGTCCTTGGACACTTCCAGGGCTGGGGCAGCCACAACTGTTAAGTGCCAGGGCCTCACCACACTCAGAGGGAGGAATTTCTTCCCAATACCCAATCTAAATCTGCTGGTTTTCAGTTTAAAGCTATTTTTGTGGCCATACAGAGATGAATGCTCTCATCATTGCTGTGATGTGATGTGCACATCAGGCTCATCACAGTTCTGGGGATGTGCAAATTACTCTTCATATTTGTGTGGTGCTGTAGTGCCCTTGGACACTGCTGCCTGCACCCTCTGAAACTGAATTCTCAGTTTCTGCTGAAAAATTTTAGCAATGCTTCCTCTCCAGAGGAAGAATGGATGGAGAACTTTTCCTCCTCACCTGTCCCTTTGGTATCAGTGCTGTGTCTCAGGCTGGAACTGGGGCTGTGTGTTCTGTCCCCATCTGTCAGAGCTGGGGCAGTTCTCTCCTGTTCCCTGGGCAGTTTTTCCTTTATCTCTCCCACAGCCAATCCTCCCTCCAGGAGATCTCTGCTGTCCATGGCCACTGAGTGTCCCTGCATGGCTGATCAAATTCCATCATCCCATGGGAGAGGCTCTGCCCAGGGGAGGAGCCAAGCATTCCTACCTGGATCCAATCTGGCTTTGGGAACACCCCAGCAGCCTTTGCCCCCTGCATTCCCAGAGGAGCAGCTTTCTTCTCCCCTGCATTCCCAGAGGGAGCCCAGGCCCATCTCCAGCAGCCCTGGAGCTCCAGAGGAAAACTCCAGCCTTGTCCAGGATCCCTGCTCCAGCTGACCCACAGCTGGCACTGCAGGAGGGCTGAGCCACCCTGGGATGGGACTGTGCCACCACCCTGACCCACAGCATGCCAGGGCCTCTTCTGACTCTGGCAGTGGTTGTTATTTTTTTTTTTTGTTTGTACTATTACATTTGTATTTTTTTTAGGTTTTCCTAGTAAAGAGCTGTAATTCTTATTCCCATATCTTTGCCTGAGAGCCTTTTAATTTCAAAACCATAATAATTTGGAAGGAGGGGTTTTACATTTTCCATTTCAGGGGAGGAAAATCCTGCCTTCTATAGCAGACACCTGTCTTTTCAAACCAAGACATGCTGCCATGTCTGTGTGATGCTGTGAGTACTGAAAGGGTGTCTGAAAGATGAGTTCTGTGACATAGGTGGTCCTGCAGTCCTTGCATTGACACAAGAGAGATGAAATATCCTAGAGCAGGTCTTTATAATTAGAGAGAGATACCACCTCCAACACTCTGCTTCTCCTAAAATGTCACTGACTTCTTGTTCCTGGAATATCATAATATCTCTCTTTGCTATTCCTGTTGTGAGAAAACTCCAGTGCAATTGCTCAGTAGTGCCTTGCAGTTCCAAATATAAAGTCCTATTTAAAACAGGCTGCTCCAGGGGCCTGAACCCCCAAATAGTTTTCTGTGCAGTGAAGAGGCCCCTTCTGGCCATGCCCTGGATTGGGTTTTCAGGGTTGCTGAGGGGATGGACTGTGAACCTGACCTTCAGGGTGGTGTTTCCTGAGTTGGTGTGGGTGGACATGCTAAGGGCACTGCTGAGGCCACACCTCCAGCCCTGTGTCCACTTCTGGATCCTGCAGTGCAAAAAAGACCTGGAGGGGCTGGAGCGTGTCCAGGGCAGGGAACGGAGCTGGGAAGGGGCTGGAGCCCCAGGAGGGGCTGAGGGAGCTGGGAAGGGGCTGAGCCTGGAGCAAAGGAGGCTCAGGGGGGCCCTTGTGGCTCTGCACAGCTCCTGCCAGGAGGGGACAGCCGGGGGGGTCGGGCTGTGCTCCAGGGAACAGGGACAGGAGCAGAGGGAACGGCCTCAGGCTGGGCCAGGGCAGGCTCAGCTGGGACAGCAGCAGGAATTTGCCCATGGAAAGGGGGCTCAGGCCTTGGCAGGGGCTGCCCAGGGAGCTTTGGAGTGCCCATCCCTGGAGGTGTCCAGGGGAGGCCTGGAGGGGGCACTCAGAGCTCTGGGCAGGGTGACAAGGTGGGCATCAGTCAAACTTGGACTTGATGATCCTGGGGGTCTTTTCCAACCTCAGTGTTTCTGTGAATTCTCTT
Source organism: Urocynchramus pylzowi (assembly GCA_013397555.1). NCBI lineage: Eukaryota > Metazoa > Chordata > Aves > Passeriformes > Fringillidae > Urocynchramus > Urocynchramus pylzowi. Next base: position 702,080 of record VZRH01001124.1, on the reverse strand, counting down.
TCTCCATGCATTTCCCTTGTAACCTTAAAATGGTTCCCTACCATTAGAGCTGGCATCCACATTTGCCTTAAAGCAATGACATCTGAAGCATCTTTCTGTCCTGTGGAGCCTTTACATCTTGTTCTCATCCTTGCCCTGTAATTTGTTTTGGCTGTTGCCACTGAGCACTTCCATTCTGTTGTTTTCAGGGTCTTCCCTGGTGCTGTTTATGCTGTAGCTGAAGTCTTTAAGGTCAAAATATCAATTTGCTTGGGTGGGCAGTGCTGCTGTAGCTGCTTAACACAGAAAAATAGTGGTGTTAAGCTTCTCTGCAGATCAGACTTTGTTCATTCACCCTCCTCTGTTTCTGCTTTTCCCCTTCTGGGAAGAGAACCCCAGACACAAGTCAGTGGAATTTACTAAGTTAGGAGTGCACTGAGCTAGAAAGAAATGCTGCAGGAAAGAAATGTACCCTTAATGATAATCCTCAAGCACCAAGGGATGAGCTGCTGTGTAGCACTTTGCCCTTCAGTGCTCTTGCTCTGTGTCACCCTGCTACCAGCCATCCTTGCTTTGCCCAGGAATCACATCCCCAGTGCTGTGTTTGACCCAACAGTTTATTCCTTCTTCTTTTTCATGGTGCTTCACCTCATTTCCAGCCTGACTGCTCGGGTTCTTAGCAGTTTTGAGGTGCTGCTTTTAGCACTGTGGCCAGGGTATTGTTTTGGCCTCTGTGTTATCTCTGTATTTACACTATCAGCAGCACTTTTGCTCCTGGCCAGTGATATTGGTATGCTCATAGCACCCAGGTATGTTCCTTCTTTCTTGTCTGCACAGGCACTCATCAATAATTCTGTTTCTGCCTCCCTTATCTCCCTCTTGGAGAGATACAACTGCTTTAAAGATAACAAAACCCAGAAATTCTATTCTTCCCCTCTGATTCTCACCATTCATCTTTCTCCCCTCACTAGCAACGCTTGTGTCATTTTTTGTTGTTATTGCCAAGAAAATACCTCTTTAAAAAACAGTGGTGCTCAGCTTTGGACCTGTCTCACCCACACTATCAAAACATGGCATGTGTATTTTTAGGCATAGTTCATCACAATTCTTAATTTTGGTTAAGTGGATAAGCCCTTCCCTGTGTCTTTGTTTTGTGCCTCAACATCAGCCATATTAGCTAAGATTTTTTTCTTCATTTCCCTACCCTGCACTCTCTTAAAGCTGATACAAACTAGACAGAGTTTTTTCACTTTTTTCTGTTCCTCATGATCCCCATCTTTTCTGGAGACTACCTTTTGTAGTCTGATACTCTCACCTTATGCTTATTATAGCTGTTCAGTGTATTTTTCCCATCTCCTTAATCACTTACCAATTCACTTTTTTTTTTTTCATTTTAGCATACTTTTCTCATTCCTTGCTCTTTCTACATCAAGCTTTTCTCATTTTGTACTTTAGATTTTTTTTATTAGCTCCTTTTACTTCTTATTTCTGAAGTTTAAATCCCTTCTTAAAAGGACTTTCTGTGTTTTTCTCCTTAATCTCAAGCATATTGTGTCTTATAGATCAGCATTACTTGTTTTTTTTACTAGGCTATATAGCCCTGGAAGATATTGAGCTTGCCTGATGTTTTTATGTTTTTGTTGCTATTTGTTTTTTTATATAATCCTCCTCCAAGTGTCATACTAGAAACCTTTACAAAGGGTATGGACCTTTTATTTCCAACTTCATCGTTATTCTGCTTCTGCTCAAAACTAGCATAATTTTAAGATTATATTTTCCAGAAAGACAAAAATATAAGAGGGCTTCTTTTCAAAGGAATCAAAGATATAAGAACTCACAAACAACTTCTTCAGAGCCTGAAAAAATTACTGCATTGGGCAATCCAACTGTGGAAGGGAAAGGAAAACTTTGGAGAGGGTTCAAGGCCCAGCAAAATGTAACATCTTGGGCTGCAGACAGTTTCTTGGCCTTTTTTTATCCCAATGTATTTTCATCCCAAATGCCAAACACAGTTGGTCACAGATTCCTGAAGTGCTGAATGAGACACAAGGAGAAAGAAAAAGCCTACAAAACTGTGCTGGATGGGTGGCTGTAAGCCTGGAGGCAGCATCCAACTTTGAAAGCCAGAGAAAAATACTTCTGGTTTGGTGATTCAATGTGTTGCTTAGGGTGCTGATTCCATCTCAAGTCTCTCTGTATTTGAGACAACGCTCAGCTTCTGAAGATAGATACTTTTGGTGCAATTCCCCTCTTTCTGGAAAAAAAACCATTATCTATCCTTTACATCTCTAGGGGAAAGAACATTTGATGTGACTGTGTCTGAAAGATTCATAAACCAGAATGTGTATGAAGTCTTCTAAGATTTAAAAAAAAAAAAAAAAAAAAAAAAAAAACTTTGGTTTTTAAATCCATTTTTCTNTTAAAATTTAAAAAAAAAAAAAAAAAAAAAATCATACTGTGTTTTTTAAATCCATCTTCCTGATTTGTGGGACAGGTGATTTGTCATTTGCCATCACAATCAGAATACAAATACCTCTCACTCCTACCAGAGGTGGGGAGACGTGGAAAGATCAATTCCTTCAGCAGGCCTTTGTAAAAGTAAAAGAAGAGGGACAGTGAGGAAAAGGAGCATCTCCAAGGGAAAATCATGGAAGCTCCATTTATATGACACAATACTGGGAAAATCTCCATCATGTACAAACTGAGGAAACTGGGAGACAGTTGTGAGAAACTGCTCCATGAGGGGCCATGCCTGGGAGGATTAAGGCCTCTTAAAATGCTCTTAGTTGTACCTCAGCCTGGAGTGGGCTTACACCTCTGTTTCAGAGGTGTGAGGCTTGGAGATGTGTAAAAAACTCGCAGGATCTTTAGAGACCTGGAAGGATGTTGCTGTTCCCTGTTCCATTCAGCAATGCACAGCTGCAGGGATTTAGAGCAGGCAGTGGATTTCATGTCTGGCTCGTAGAAACCAGCACAGGGAGAGGGGGGAGAAGGTGCTCCTGAGAAAGGGAAAGGTTGTGCTTTGGGGAAGGGAAGATGGAGGGATCCTGGTCTTCATTGCACAGAGCTGCCCTGGGCTTTTTATGGGGAGGTTTGTTGTGATCCTCCCTTTCCTGGAAGATGAGAGCAGCCTGTGGCCACTTTCAATGTGTTATCAAAACAGTGGGTCTGGCTTAGGGGCTCTGACAGTGAATTTACTGCTGCCTCCTTGGCTCCCCAGGGCTGTGCTGAGCTGCAGGAATGGTTCTTAGGGGAATTCTCTGGAATGCCAGAATGCAAAACACAGATTTTGGGCCTCAGCCAGGACGTGTAGGTGCTGCTGTGCTGAACAAGGCAGATTTGTTGGTCTGGGGAACATCTGCTCAGTGGTCTCCTGGAAAAGTAAAGGCAGACCTGCAACTTCAGGATGGATGGAGATTAATGAAACTGGCCTGAATCAATCAGGTCCTCATGCTGGACTCAACATGTGGGCATTTTTCTGTTGCCTGCACTGCAGGGTGTTGCATTGTCCAAAAATAGCTCTGGAAGGAATTGTTCTCCAGAAGAAAACCCTCTGAAGTATATTTTCTTCCATGCCATGGAAAAATGTTCATGTAAACTCACACCTGGGCTTTATTTTATCAATAAATTAGAGAAATTGGCAGTAGTCTGTATGGGCTGATTTGAGTTTAGGGGTGGGAAGAAGAGGTTTTCATGTGCTTTCCACCTACCTACAGTAGCATGGGAATATTTGTGTTGAAGTGTTTGCACTCCTCTCTGGACAAAAGGCACTGTGATGTCAGCAGTGGATTCTTATTTTCCTCGTTGTTTTCTCACACAGACACATTCCAAAGCCATGAAATCCTTATGTGGATTTTTGGTCATAACTATGTTCTTGAGGGCCTTGTTACCATATTAACTTGTAGACTGCCGAGGGGCTTTTTTTTCTTGTCTCTTTTCCGCTTTTTTTTTGTTTTCTCTTTTCCTCTTCCCTGGCATTTTCTCCCCTGAAATATACCTGAGTGATTGTCTCTGCATACAGAGAGACACAATCATTTCAATATTTTAGAATCTTGGAAAGATCTGGTTGGAAGAGACTTCTGGAGGGTACAGAGATCAATGCCCAAATTGCTGCATTGGGCAATTCAGATTTCTACTTGCAGTGATCCCAAAGCCCAGCTCCTCTCAGCTTCTCCTCACAGGTCCTGAGTTTGTGTACCCTGAGCTATCTGGTAGCCCTCTGCCTGTCCCTCTTCTGCCAGATCCCTGCTGAGCTGGGTCCCCACAGCTGTCCCCAGTCTGTTCCAGGTGTGATATGACCCATTCCAACCAGAGGGGAAGAGTAAATTCCTTGGATATGCTGTCCTGGCCCTCCAATGTGGCATGGTGAGGAGTTTGCTGAGTTACAGTGCTGGCTCTTACTCAGCCTGGTGCCACAATCCCCCCAGATCCTTCTGAGCCCTCTCCAGTTGTTCCCCAGCATGTTCTGATGCATGGAGTCATTTCCTCTCTGCTCCAAAACTTTGGGTTTCTCCTTGTTGCATTCCAGGAGGGTTTTTGTTGGCCCAGTCCTCCTGTTCTACAGGACCCCCCTGGATTCAAGCTCTGACATTCAGCATGTGAATTGCTCCCCTTTTCCTGACAGTCAGGTCATTTTCCCTGATTGTCATGGATTTGCATAGATGGCAGACAGGGGTCTTGCTATCACATCAGCCAGCACTTCCAGCACTCCTGCAGGTCTGAGTGAGCTTTCCTGTATAATTTGCAACCAGTTGCTCTCCCACTGTTTGCTGTCGTCCTTCCCAGACTCCATCTCCATGGTAAAACACAAAGGAATTGAACAAGACTTTAAATTTGAATGCTAAGGGGGAAAAATGAGCATTGAGCAGGCTGCCACTTTCTGCATTGCCCATCTGTGTGCCTTTTGCTGAGGAGCACGCTGAGGTTCACGCTGTCTGTGCAGCCACTGTTGGGTTTTTTGCTCAGAGGGTTTTTAGTGCAAACTGCCCGTGGTGATTGAGAAAATAATACCTTTGCATTGCAGCAAATTGGCCCTGTTTGTAGTACTCCAAACTGCCTTAGCTGAGGTGCAGCGTGTTCTGTCTGAAAATGTCACTGAAAACAACTCAGGCAGCCTTCACTCTGATGAAACAATTGTGCTCTACAACTCCATCTAATGCAGAAGAGTGTGTGCCAGTGTTAAATCCTTTCCCTGAGGATTTGTGTGGCTTCAGAATGCAGGAATGCTGGTGTAATGGCCGTGGCTCAGCTGGTACATGTAATTTGTTAAGATACAGTGTGGGGAAATCCCTGGAGTGCTTTGGAGGGGCTGCCCAAAATTAATGGGGTGGGAGGCAGGCAAATCTTCATACTCAGGACATTTGCTGTGTTTGGGGTATTTGTATGAGGACAAAGGCAACAGAACTGTGTGAGACTGACATTCTCCTTTGTTTTACTTCTACTGATAGGCAATGATCCAAACAAGAGTTGGCCAGGTCAGTCTTAGGACAACAGAATCCTGGAATGGTTTGGGTCGGAAAGGACCTCAAAGATTGTGTTGTTCCACCGTCCCAGGTTTCTCTTTCTCCAAGCCCCATCCAACCTGGCCTTGAACACTTCCAGGGATCCAGGGGCAACCACAGCTCCTCTGGGCAACCTGTGCCAGGGCCTCCCCACCTTCACAGGGAAGAATTTATTCCTAATATATAAGCTAAATGTCCCTTCTTCCAGTTTGAACCCATTACTCCTTGTCCTATCACTACAGCTACTGATAAAGAGTCCATCTCTTCTATCATTTGAAACAAGAGAAAATCAAATTATCTGAGAGATCAGAGGAATTTGATGAAGGTGGACCAGAACTGCAGGACGAAGCCACACTTCTGCACAAGAACCTTAAACACAGTGCTTGTATAACTTGCTAAAGAGTTCAGATTAAAAGATTATGAAACAAGCCTCTTTTTTTTTTTTTTTTTTTCTCCCCCCCCTGAAACTCTTTCCCACTTCAAAGAAGGAGAAGTTTCCTTACAGGAACGAAAGGCAGTGAATTGATAACAAACAAGTCAAACCACAAGTGCTTTGTGTAGCAGAGACCTGCTGCAGGCAGCAGAGATGAAGGGCTCCTTTCCTTGTAGGAGCTGAGGGTGGCTGGGGAGGTGCACTGGACCATGAACCTTCTGAGCTCAGAGCCTGGCAGACTTCCACCCAACGCCTGGCTGGAGCTGGAGCAGTTTTGGGGAAGCTCCAATTGCCTGGATCTACAAGCCATGCCACTCCCTGTGGTGTCCCACGTGCCAGCATCATCTCACTGGACCCTCCCTCAGCAGGGAGGGGGAGAAATGCCAGAAAAAGGCCATTGTGTTTGCTTTTCTTGGTGGAAAAGGAGCCTTGTGTAAAGCCTCATGTTGCCTTGTGCTATTTCTTCCCTTCCACAACATCAAAAAATCAGGTGTCCACTCTAAAAATACAGCTGGGAGCAGAGCTGATGTTCAACATGCAGAATTCACCTCTCAGTGACAGAATAAACTAATGTCACAGAATAAACTAATGTTGAGCTTCTTCTGGGTTTCATTTTCTCCTTCTCCTATTCAGGGAATACCTGAAGTTTAGTATTGTCACAAATGCTGCACCTTGAATCACAACTCTTCTCTTTTGCCTGTAAGTGTGTGTAAGTGTGTGAAAGTTGCAAAACACTTCCATCTCTTTAATAACTAAAACTTCCCTGACTTAATAAATGTCCTGCCTCTGTGAGGCAATTAATGCGCTGGGGTATTTGCTTGATGATTTGTAGTGCCAAACTATCTCATCTGAAGGTGAAAATGCAGCAGGCTCTCACTATTCTTTGTCACCCATGCACAGGAAAAACCCTTGCATTTAAATATCTGGTAGTTTTCATATCTTTAAGCAAAAGGTAATAAGGAATAAGTCCAAAAAGTGGAATACTGAGTACTCTGAAAATACTTTTTGCCATTCATGAACGGTTTATTAACTGTATCTGAACTCTGCAAATCTGTTCAGTGGATAATATAGATAAACAATTGTCAATTTACATGTGCAAACTATCTAGTTTGACTTTTTGCCCCCTCTGATATAGTGCTGGTTGTGTGGCTACATAGCTGTTCATGGACTGGAGAAGAGATTTTTAGGCAGTGGAATACCAAATAGCAAATATTTGTGCTGCTGCATTGAAAAACTCAATTATGTGCAGGCATTTTGCAGGGAATAGGTATTTTTCAAGCATTCACATGAATCAAAAAGCTATTCACTGGAATGTTTATGAACTTCAAAGTGGTGGTACATGAACAGAAAAGAGCATAAGAGTGCTTCAGAATTCAAAGAGACATTCTTAAACATGGCTTGGCAGTGCCAGCCTCAGGCCAAGTGTCAATGCTATCTCCCTGTTTACTGTTTATTCTTCTGGTGATATATGCACTGAGCATTTGGGATGGCAAAGTGTTCTGAGTTTCTGTTTGGCTTAAAATGTTTTATGTCATCGAGGGGTTGTAATCCAGGGAACTGCTTGGAACTGCAGGGAACCAGGAAGGGGAATGAAGGGATTAATTCTCACTGCCACTCTTTGTAAGAGACAAAAGTTTTTTCCTTATCCTCTCTTCACAGAGGATACCTGGAAACTTTTTGACTGGGTGAATGATCATGGGATTAGGGGGAGCGTGGATAAATTTTCACCTGTTGATTGTGGAGGGACTCCAGAAGAAGTCAGGGGAGGAGTATTGGGCTAATTTTTGGTTTGTTTACATGGAATTTCCCAAGTTGCACCAGCCCACCTTGGAGAGGCAGAGAAGAATAGAAAGTCACTTGAAGTTGGCCACTTACCAAACCAGGTGCTTTGGACTACAAATGTCATTCCTGCAGCGCTGTGTAGCTGTTTGATTTATAAATTACCTGCAGATTTATCACCTCATGAGTCTTTGGTGAAGGATGTACTGGAATTGGGCAGAGATATCCCACACAGGAGAGTGGTTCAGTAGTGGAACTGGTGCCTGGAGATGGTTGTGGTATCTGCATCCTGGGAGGCTTCCAAAACCCCTTTGGATGGGGGCTGGATCAACCTGATCTCACTGTGAAGTTGGCCATGCCCTGAAGAGTGGGGTGGAGCAGAACCTGAATTTTCTGTGGTTTTAGGTGCTGAGAGAGGTGTCCCCAGGGAAAAAGCAGAGGGAGAAAGGCATGATCTGTCAATAATCTGTTTCCTATCTGGGCTGTAGGGCAGAATTCCAAAGAGCATAAATGGCTGGAATCTCATCTCTCCAGTCAGCCTGGCATGGATTCTTTATTCAGCCTTGATTTTTTCTCTTGAGGATTTTATCTCATCTCTAAAGTCATGGGAACTGAAATTTCATGTTACAATTTGTCTCCTCTTATCAGAGATGCATTGCTTTGTGTTATGTTATCTGTCTTGTCTACAACCATTTTAGCATGTTTTCTTTTTTTAAACAGCATAAATATTAGGAAGAGAACTATTGTGTAATTAGATATTGCAGTATGAAATGGAGAGGAAGGTTAAGAGCAGACAACAAGGAAGTCTTTCACTGCAAGACTTCAAGGGATGTGGCAGCATCAAGTCATTTAAAACAAGTCTGAACAACTTCTTGAGACAAATATCAATTAGTCTCAAAATGGGGAAATAGCCAAGATTTGTGGGGAAATATCCAAGTTTTCTTGTCTGGAAACTGCTGAACTCTTGAAGTCCAGTTGTAGAGGACAGAGCATATATTCAACTCCAGTCTTTTAGATCTCAACAATTTCCACAGTAGCACACCAAAATTACTTTATAAATAACATTAAATTTTGTATGTGCTGGCCTAAACTCTCAGTTTACTTATCAGAAAGGACTTGGGGATAGCTAAAAGCTCAGCTGACTCTTATATCTGCATACACAGGGGGAAAAATTTGGTAGTGTTTGTTTCTATTGGAATACAAAACAGGAAAATGAGCAAAAAACTTTATTTTTGGGGGGTTAGACTGCAATTGCTAGATTGAAGCTAAGATACATTTAGGGTATTTAAATGAAACTATAATATATTTAGGGTATTTAAATGTAGCCAGAGTTGGCTACATTTTCATGGAAGTAAAAGGAGTTGTGAGGTGGAAAGTCCAGGTGGGTTCCCTCAGCCAGGACTGGACAAATAAGGGCTGGACTTTGTGTTGCTTCAGCTGCTGGAAAAGTGAAATGATGAGAGCAGAGCTTTGGTGTGACCTCTAATCCCCCTGGGGCTGTGCAAGGGTGGTCAGCACCTCATCCAGTGGGGTTTTCACTGGGGTGAGGACAGTCCAGGACTGTCCTGATCCTGTGCTTGCTCACCTCTATAAATTCTTTGCTGTCCCAGGCCAGATGTCACCAGGTCTCTCTGAAAGCTCAAAGGCTGATATTTAGCGTCCTGGGTGGTGCCAGCACATAAAGACACAACATTCCCTCATTGAGCCTTTACCACTAAAAAATAAATTAAATTGGAGGCAGTGTCATCTCTTATTTCGGCCTTGAATAATGTTATCAACATTTTTTAAAAGAACAGCCTGGAACTCTGTTTTACAAAATATATGCAACCAATGTTCTTGACCAGAGAAAGAAATTAGTAAATAATTAACTACTTCCATAGATCACAACAGGTTGAAAGCAAGGGGCCCTACTTTGAGAGGACAGTCATAAATTGCAGGGCTAAGGCAGCTGAAAGCTGATGAGAACTGGGCTTAAACTTAGGCTGGGGTAACTCTGTGATCTATGAGAGTCCTCCAGTGTGATAGTTGCTCCATGCTTGTGCCAAGTATGCTGATGAAGTTTCAAGGGGCTGCCAGTCATGCATATTCTACAGATATTTGTATTTCTGAGTGGATCAGATGTGAAAGATAGCTGTTGTAGTCAGGGAAATGACTAATGAGGAAGGTTACCAGGAACTTTGCATTTTAAAGCCTTCTCAGTGAAAAATGGAGGGGCAGACTGAGGCTCCTTGCATGCTGATGTGTTGGGGCTCCCACCTCAGCCTCTCATTCAAATCATGAAACTTCCTAGGACAGTGCTTTGTTTGATGAGCCCAATGTTGTGTGCATGGGGCAAGATTTCATGATGGAAATATGGAAATGGAATATTTCCCAGTGTTTTGTTACGTGCTGGGATTTGTGAGGCCAGATTTTGTTGAAGTTTTTGTTGCAGTTTTGCTGAAGCTTTTGTTGAAGCTTTTGTTGAAGATTTTGTTGAAAATTTTGTTGAAAATTTTGTTGAAGCTTTTGTTGAAGCTTTTGTTGCAAATTTTGTTGAAGTTTTGTTGAAGCTTTTGTTGAAAATTTTGTTGAAGTTTTTGTTGGAGCTTTTGTTGAAAATTTTGTTGAAAATGTTGTTGAATACTACCAGGAACTTTGCATTTAAAGTCTTCTCAGTGAAAAATGGAGGGGAAGACTGAGACTCCTTGCATGCTGATGTGTTGGGGCTCCCACCTCAGCCTCTCATTCAAATCATGAAACTTCCTAGGACAGTGCTTTGTTTGATGAGCCCAATGTTGTGTGCATGGGGCAAGATTTCATGATGGAAATGGAATATTTCCCAGTGTTTTGGTACATGCTGGGATTTATGAAGCAAGATTTTGTTTAAGCCCAATGAGGTGTCAATGTGTTGATACAGAAGCTTGTGAAAATTGTGGTGGTAACAGAGGACAAGGCTGGACCAGTAGATTTCTCACTGATGAAACCTCCAGAGCAGCAGGAGCATGGCCTGATGTCAGGTCAAGGGAGGAACCTGATATTCTTGTTATGGTCTGAGGTGGTGAAGTGTCTGTGAGCCTGAAAATGGGAATCCCACTGTGAAACACAAAACCCACACCCTAAACACAAGGGGCTTTCAGTCCCCAGTACTGTGATGATGTGCATGGGGGAGATTATAGCTCTGATCTTGACTTTAATTACAGTCACACAGGAGTTTGCTCTGTACATTTAGGCACTTTCCTTCTCCCTGGAATGTTGATTTCTCCAAGTTCTGATCCTTCTGGCCAGTAATGATCTTTCTAATGGAACAACATTGTCCCAAGTCATGTAAATGAGATAACCACTGATAAAGAGCTCAGACACTCATCCTATAATCTTGTCCTTGTCACTCAAATGCTTTATCTTTTAGATGATAAACAGAATCCCAGAAAGGTTTGGGTTGGAAAGGACCACAAAGCCCATCCAGTGCCACCCCTGCCATGGCAGGGACACCTTCCCCTGTCCCAGGCTGCTCCAAGCCCCAGTGTCCAGCCTGGCCTTGGGCACTGCCAGGGATCCAGGGGCAGCCCCAGCTGCTCTGGGCACCCTGTGCCAGGGCCTCACCAGCCCCACAGTAAATAAAATATTGTACTTTTCTTTGTATGGTTTTTTTTTTTTTTTTGGGGTTTATATTATGTGCATAATATATGAAAGAAAAGCAATTTAGTTCTGGTTGCACCTTGGAGCAAGCTGGCAAGGTAGGGATAGTCCCTTTTGTTAAGGTTATTTCCAGTTTGATTCTGCAAAGATGGGTGCACCAGCCTCTGTGTGGAAAAATGTTTGTGTTTGTACATTGGTTCCTCATAAAAATAAGTAGTAAACATCATAAAAATTTCTATTTGACTAATAAGCACACCTCCTGTGTGCATTTAATTTTTAGCTGTGCCTATTTTATCACAAAAAAAAAAAAAAGAAAAAAAATCCTCTATAGACTTCTCTAAAGAAGATACACCTAATTTTTTTTTAATTGTTAAAAAGAGTCTAATTATAAATAATTTTCACTTTCTGCTCACACGTTGGCACTTCAGGATGCATTTCTGTCTGCAATAAAGCAGGAGCAGCCAAGCTCTCTCACAGAGGTCCGTTCATGTTCATGGCCACCGGGTGTCACTATGATATAGACAAAAAGAGGCTCTAGCACAAGGAAAAAAAAAAAAAAAAAAAAAAAAAAAAAAAAAAA
>VZRH01001124.1:664298-675739 GCA_013397555.1 Urocynchramus pylzowi | reverse complement strand
TTGCGAATAAAAATACATTCAGACCTGGAATTTTAAAATCTCCTTCAGATGCAGTGGTTGCTTTCCAAGCCCCCAGGAAATCCTGGATGCATCCTTAATGTCTGTTAACAGCCAAGTAAGGGAGCCGAACACATTTTTTCAGGCGAGGAACCATCACCAGGATATTACCAGGTAAAGGTGAGCAGTTCAGGCAGTCTGGGAAGACTTGTGGAAGTACTGATTCAGCACCGTAATGTTTAGGTAAATGCTACAACAGCTCTTTAAAAGAGAAAAGCGAGACACTTCTTATGTATGACTCACTAATCACTGTCTGTGCTGTGGAGCCTGGAGTACAAATTCCTTTTGTCATGAAAATGCTTGCTCCTTTGATCCCCACAACATCATTAAACAGTTCTAAAGAGTAAGTAAATCTTTTGGCACATTCTTTGCAAAATAAGCGTTTCAGGATTCAGACGCATGTGGGTGTGTTTGTGATGCTGAGGAGATTGATACCGATACAATTTTTAGCAGCGGGTGCAGACTGTGCTGGTTGCTTTGCCGAGGGAAAGAGGGAGAGAGGTTTTTCCAGCTCCTTTTCCAAAGCAAATATGTCAAAAATTGAAATGTGCAGGGCAGCCATGCGGGATTGCTGCACAGGATTTGCTGGTGCAAATTAAACCTATTTAGCCTGGCTGTGGGTGTAGACCTTCCCTGTTGACACGTGGAATGTTTTTCCCAAAGGGTTTTGAAGACTTTTATCTTCATTCTACTTTATTTTCTTCATCTCATTACCTTGATTTTGTCTTCATTCAGCTATCAACCTGATAGTTCAGGTAAAATACGTGGGTGGTCTTTCTGGAGACCCTGATGCTGTTAAGGATATCACCAGCACTTTCCCAGGAAAAAACAAGGTTACAGGCTGGTGGAACACACACTCTGGGTTGTCCCCTGTCTCTTTGAGGAGGACCCAGTGCAGGCTGAAGGCACATGGAGGGTATTTTCTTTATCAGAATTATGCAATATGGTCAATTTATCACTTTCTCAGCTGCTTTTATACCTGGCAGTGGTGCTTTTTCTCTGGTCCTGTCACATCAGCCCAGTGATCAGCTGCCCTGCTGACTCTTTGGAGCTCTGCATCTGGAAAATTTAAGGGGCAGGGGGCAGATTAGTTATCCATAAAAATTTCACCACTGGTTCTCTGGTATTTATCTATTAACTTCACAAGGCTTTAGCTAAAAATGGGAAGAGCTTATGAGCTTACTGAAAGAATACTGGGGATCTAAACCATTCAAAGACACATGACTATTTAGAAGTGTAAGAACAGCATTCTCATGCCACATAGCACTCTGTGTGAAATAAGTTTGTACCCTTCCAACACGCCATCTGGCAGCAAACAGCACATTGGTTTGCATCCCAGCCTGTGATCTTGCAAGAAAAATGAAATCATATGTAATAAAACGCACTTTTAAAAGTCAACATTTTCATAATGATCAGTGAAACTAATGGACTTAAGAGTGTTTTCAGTTTTCTATCAGAAAATGTTTTGGGAAACAAGTGTCTGCCCTCAGTTGTGATGTGCATACGAGTAAAGGGATTTATGTCACACTCAGACACGTGTTCTTGGTGTGCATCTGCACCTTGGAGTGCTCAGAACATTCAAATCTGCACTCCTGCCTGAGCCATTGCAGTGGGAGGAATCAGATTATGGGCTTTCCACTGGTACCCAAAATATGGGTGGAAGGAGTTGGGTGTTTGAGAGAAAATGGAGCAAGTCTGTTGATTCAGGAAATGAAACTGGTTGGAGTGAGGTGCAATCACATGCCTGAGTCCCCCTAGAACTGCATCCTCTCTCTTATTTTGATACCTTTAAATTTCAGGGAAGATGATTCATGTCTGTGTTGGGGAAGGCATCTCTCCAATTGAAAGCATCTTCTTTCCTAGCACTGTGATATTTCAAGGGAAGGCAAATCTGGTGAAAGGAAGTAATAGCCAGTTGCTTAAAATTCTCAGCAAACCAGGCAAAAAGCTTTCATGTAGTTGGATAATGGACAAGTGTGTGTCTTGAAAAATAAACAAGATAAAATACAGGCTGATAGATCTGTTCTTATTAGGTTTTATATGGGGAAATTAGTCTGGCCACTTGATAGATGATGAAATGATTAGGAAGAGCCTTCTATCTAGCTGCACACATAGGGTTGTAGAGATTTGATTACATGAAAAATAACAATGGAGGCTCAGATTTTCAGGGATGAGGATGGGTTAAAATAATTTGCAGAGAAATTGCTGTAATTAAAACCACTCTAGCTGGTATTCATTCGGTTTGTTTCCTTCCATTAAGGCTTCATCCTCAAGTTTGCATTAATATTCTCTGTGCCTCGTGGTGTTCTAGGAACTCTTTCATTTGCCACTCCATGCAAATTTGAATTCCAGCCTCCCAGTCAGTGTTTTGAATCACTGGGATATTGAGTAAGTATATAATTCTTAGCTTAGACGCTGAACATCTGTTGCCATTTGTGTCCAATTTGTAATTACAGCAGGGGGAGCTGGACAATCGGAGATTAAAAAGATGCTGCTTAATCTTCCACCACATGTTTCTACTTAAAAAGAATAACACACTGGAGAAATCTCATGGCAGCTCATGGTGTATCTTCTTCTCCCCTTATCCTTACTCAACAGATCAGCCTTCATTTGATCTCTGTCTGAGATTGCCACAGTCCTTCTGTTTGGACCTGGGAGTGTGTTCACTCAGACCTGGTTCTAGGGCGTGTTCTGAAGGGCTCCATTCCTGGTTTTCCACAGTTAAAATATTGTGCCTTGTGGCTTTCTTTTGGCCTCTAACAATATCTTTATGTAGAGTGATTTTTACCAGCCATTTGGAGGGAATGGGCACTAGGAGAGCCTGTTGAGATGGAGAACACAATCCTCCCTCAAGATTTCTGTCTGTGCCATGGAGTGTGCTGGACATCAGACCAGGAGGAGAGCGTGATGTGTTTTCCTCCTTTCTCAAGATCAAGCTGTAGATTTTCAAGTGGGACTACTCAAATTCTTTTACAGAAGATCTAAAAGCAGCAGCTGTGGTGCAGAGAAGGCAGAGCATCAGGAAAAGGGCAGTAACCAGAGGTTTTAGGGTCATAAACATGGCACAGTGTGCTTTGTCTTACTGCAAAGCAACGTGACCAACATCTTTTGCAAAAGTTATTTACGCAAATGTTTTACCTAAGAGCTGATTCCAGACAGTGACCTTTAAGAAAGGGCAGGAAGGAAGAACTGGGTGCTCAAGAGCAGGCTGGATGGGGCTTTGAGCAAGCTGGTCTAGTGGAAGGTTCCCTGGTTGTGTCAGGGGGGTTTGAACCAGATCATCTTAAGGGCTCCTTCCAATCCAAACCATTCCATGATTCTATCTGAGGCAAGAGATGACGTTACAGAAACAGGGGGAGAAGGAAGGGTCGCAGCAGTGACGTCCTGCAGAGGAAGGAAGGAGGGAGGCTGTGGGTTTATTTCACTTCAGGAGGTGTGGAGGCACGTGAAAGGAGCCCCTCTCAGGGTGCTGCCCACATGGACTGGCTGTGGGTCGGCTGCCAGCGTGTTTCCCTCCCACGGGAGCCTCGTGAGATGCTGTGGGGGTGTGTGTGAGGCTGAGTGAGGAAGTTGTGCCTTTTCATTGACTGGAAGAACTTTCTGTCCTCTGCAAGTCTTTGAAAAATGCGGATGCAAAGTTGTAAGAGATTGAAAAAACAGTTGCTGTATTTCAGTGAAAAGTGTTTCACTCATTTTGTACTTGAGAGGGGAAAACGATTTTGCTGCTGGTTGAAAAAGTAATATCCAGTGAGATGTGCCCAGTATAGGGAGATATCTGTTCTACACTAATACAGTTTTCATATTTATGCTGTTGGCTTGTGTGCTTTTCCAAGTACATCCTTCTAGTCTTTATTAAAATTCCAGAAGGTTTGGGTTTTAGGGTTTTTTACTTGTTTGTTGTTTTTATTCTGTTTGTTGTTGTTTTGGGGTTTTTTTTAACAGCTAATCTAGTGAAAAATTCATTTTCTCTGATTTTTTTTAGGACAAAACTGAAATAATTTTTTTAAT
The DNA here is from genome assembly GCA_013397555.1 of Urocynchramus pylzowi. Taxonomy (NCBI): domain Eukaryota; kingdom Metazoa; phylum Chordata; class Aves; order Passeriformes; family Fringillidae; genus Urocynchramus; species Urocynchramus pylzowi. Next base: position 671,674 of record VZRH01001124.1, on the reverse strand, counting down.
TCCCAAAAGAAATTTAACTTGTAACTCACTTCAAGAGAATTGTGATTTTGTTAGGAATGACCTTTGGCACTTGAAAGGATTTATTAAGAGATATTTATGAGACACTGAATTTCAAAATGTCAGATGTATTAGGTTCAGCCCTTAATATAATGACATGGTAAGGTGGTCTGCCAGACTTAGAGGGTTTTGCTCAAACACTGTGTTCTTTTAGCTGCTTAGTAGGGACAATTAAAGAAGCACTATTTACTTCTTCACTTTAAAATATAAACACAGATATACCACAAACATCCTCAGAATTTCTTTAGATGAGAAATTAATAATAGTGACATGGATGGTGGATTGCACAATGTTGGGTGTTGGAAGACAGTCACAAGTAATTCTTCCCCTTTCCAGTTTAACTACATTTTACCCCCTCTCCTAGTGCATCTTTAACCCTGGAAAAAGCAAATGAAGATAGAAGACACCTGGGCATGGACTCAAGGCTTGCAGGAAGCAACAGGAAAGAGTCCCTGTGGCTTTGGTGTGACCTTCAGTGGTCCCTGCCTACCTGTGTGCTCGCCCTCTCTGTGCCAGAGGTTTCTGTCCCTTCCTTCCTTCTCCAGGCATGGCCACCATGTTTGCCTCAGTGCCAAGGGCCTGCACAAACACCTCCTTGAGCTGCTGGCCCTGGAACAATCCACTTAGACAATCATGGAATCACAGAATCACTGAGGTTGGAAAAGCCCTCCAAGACCATCGAGTTAAACCTGTGCCCCATCCCCACCTTCTCCCCAGCCCAGAACTCTGAGTGCCACCTCCAGGCCTTCCTTGGACACCTCCAGGGATGGGCACTCCAGAGCTCCCTGGGCAGCCCCTGCCAAGGCCTGAGCCCCCTTTCCATGGGCAAATTCCTGCTGCTGTCCCAGCTGAGCCTGCCCTGGCCCAGCCTGAGGCCGTTCCCTCTGCTCCTGTCCCTGTTCCCTGGAGCAGAGCCCGACCCCCCCGGCTGTCCCCTCCTGGCAGGAGCTGTGCAGAGCCACAAGGGCCCCCCTGAGCCTCCTTTGCTCCAGGCTCAGCCCCTTCCCAGCTCCCTCAGCCCCTCCTGGGGCTCCAGCCCCTTCCCAGCTCCGTTCCCTGCCCTGGACACGCTCCAGCCCCTCCAGGTCTCTCCTGCAGGAGCAGAACTGGCCCCAGCCCTCCAGGGGCCTCTCAGAGCCAGCCCAGAGGGACAATCCCTGCCCTGCTCCTGCTGGACACACAATTCCTCATCCAGCCCAGCTGCCAGTGGCCTCTTGCCCACCTGGGCACCCCTGGGCTCGTGTCCAGCCCCTGGCACCAGCACCCCCAGGGCCTTTTCCACTAAGCCACTTTCCAGCCATTCCACCCCCAGCCTGTATCATGAAATTGGAGCAACTTCAAGGGGCTGAAATGGAAAAACAACAGCATACAGGGAGTTGTGGTATGTGTTCGACCACTTTAGTGAGGGACACATCAGGGAAGCTGTTCCTCACAAGCTAAATTCTTTGTTTTGTCCATCCAAGATAAACACCAGACCCTTTGACATCATGAACTCGAGGCACTGGCCCTGGCCAGGTGAGTTTAAGCCTGTGGAGCATTTCTTGCCTGAATCAGTTCTCTGGTTCCAGTAACACAGTGTGTGGAGCAGCAAAATGCAGACATTGAACTTGAAGATGACAGATTATTTACAGAAAATGTGTGGGTGTGTGGCTGTGTGTGTTTGTCTGCAGTTTTTGTGCTGCTGAAATGCCAGTGGCCATTTCACTACATTTATAAACTTTGCAGAGCGTTTAAACCATCCACAGGAAAACAAGGGGAGGTTTCAGAGTCAGCAAAATCATGACCTGCATGGTTCTGGATGTAGCTGGCATGGCTCATTCTCAGCCATTGTTAAATATTCTTTCACAGTCAATACTAAAAAAAATAGTCTTTTGTTGCACCATTACTGTTTACTTGGTTTTCTAGTTATTCACTTTTTGACTTCTTTGTTTTTTCTAGAGCATGTTTTTCCCAAGAATCTCCAACCCACCTGAATTTCACAGAACTCTGATTGCCTCAAAAATATTTCAGGAGTTTTTGCTGTAAGCTTACATTTTTTAAGGGGTTGTATAATACATTTTTCCATTTTCTGTGGCATCTTCAGAAAAACTTGTCAGGGGAAACATACTTAACACAGTAGAATTTAATTATGCATTAAAGTGCATCAAAATCCATGCCAGCCTGTGGACCAGAATAATGGTATAAGCATCTTCACGAAGATTTGCTGGCTTTTGGCAATATATGTTTCTTAGAGTAGCCTATGCTACTGCTTTGTTTTGGACATGCATGAAATCTTTATTTGTATGAATTCTTCAGTCACATTTACTCTGTCTGTATATGAACAAATGAGAGCATCCCAGCAATGTGATTTCATGCATTTATCTCAAAGTTTATGACGAAAATTTGGTGACAGAATATTCCCAAATACTTCCAGAACAACAGACCTTATTGGAACTTGATTGCATTTTCTTCTTCCCCTTACTTTAAAGACCTCCTTGTTTTAGTGATCTGTGATTTTTTGCTTCAGTGATAGTGATTTATATTACAGAATCATTTACTGCCAGTAATGGATATGTAGATACTCACAATCCTTTTGATCATTCTAAGCTGAAGAAATCCTCCCAGTGGAAGATCACAAGGAAAAATCAAGTTCTAGTTTTCCATGGATACATCTGCCCTTATTAGGTGGTGGCCTGAGTTCAATTTATCTAATATTGTGCAGAAAATCTGTGGCCAAAGGTAGGCTGAGACCCTGAGTTTTGGTTTTCCACATTGCCCACAGCAAGATTGTCCTTTGGAGGGGCCCAAGGGTTGTGTAGTTGTGTAATTTCACAAAACTGCTCTTTCAACATGAAAATGTCCTCTATTTTTATGATTAAATAGCCCCAGTTTTTAAAGTGCAGAATGTGTTGTCTGCCCTTCTTTCCTCCTAAAAATGCTGTTAGAAAATGACTGCAAATTCTTGCAGAGCGATTACAGAGTGACAACTGCAGGAAACCTTCAGCTCTGCACAGAAATGATTGATGGTCAGTGGTGGACACCTGCACACTGTGCCCCTCTAGAAATGCATTCACTCGATCTCAGGGGCATTCATTTAATCTAAACTGCATTTTGCAAACTTGAGCACACTGCTCAAGTTGAAGGGAAGTAGGTCTTTTCTTGACAGTATTTATTTGTGGGAATAGTGTATAACATGGTATGTGTATTACTAAACCTGTCCCAAAGTAGAAAGATCTGGACATTTGCTGAGGATGAGATGTACTTCCCAAGTCCTGTTCCTTAAAATTCAGGTAAAAATAGCCAAGCTCTTCCCTCACAGACACCACTTAATTTGTTCACTCTCAGTGACAGTTGTTCAGTATTTCAGGGGCTGCAGAAGCTGCAACTTGTATCTCTTTGGAGAAGAAAATTTTATCTTCTGTCTCATTAGCTTCCTTCCAAGTTCATAATTTTCTTCCTGTGCCAGGCAATGTTTGCAAAGCTTCCAATCTCAGAAATTCCTTATCACTTTCACAGTGCTGTCACTGTTTCAGTGTGTTTTTCCATTGACTCCACCAGGCTCTGCATCAGGCCAATAATGGCTATTTGTCAGTGTATCCAGGAGTTATATTGACCTGTATCATGCCAAATTCCATCAGTGTGTTTGCAATTCCCAAGCTTTTTGGCACGGTAAGCATATTACATACTTGGCGATGCTCAGAAATTGCAGTTTTGTGGTGCTAGGAAAATAATCATAATAATAGTATATTTCCTATCTGCTAATGGGAAACATGAAGTTCTTTTAACAAATCCATAGGCTGCTGATCTGATGGGGGCATTTGTCTCTCCACCACCACCCCCCCCTGCCCTAACAAAATGGATTTTCTGACATTTCTGTGACCTCTTAGAGAAAGAATTAGGTGCACAGTTACCAAGCAACAGAAAGTCAGGCAACACACTTTCAAAGCCCTCTAATTGCCCATAATGGTAAGAGCAGCATCCACGTTCACAAAAGCTTCATATTCTTGGTACTTACTCTGCTGCAGGAACTCATTTACCTTTTATTGCCAGTGTGGTGTTGAGCTGCAACCACCAAAGGAGGAGGTGGAAGTCTGAAGGCTCCTCTGGAGCCTTGGAGCTGCTGTGCATACAGAGGGCCATAAGGATTGTCATTTTCACAATTCATGCCTCACATTTCACTTATCCAGAATATTTTAAGTGCTTAACTCGCAAGAGAGAAGACACATTCATCTCTACAATACTAAAACCAAAGTGAATGCAAAAAAAATAACTTACAAAGTCTTTCAAAGATTCAAATGAGAGACCAAAGAAAGGCTTTAAAGCACAATGTATCCTGACAACTTATCCTCTGAGGATTTAAAATGACATGTTTCATGAGTCACACAATGAAATCTCTATGGGGGGTGGGGGAGAAATACATGAATACATGTCTGAGACTTTGAAGGGTTTTGGTTTTTGTCTCCTCCAGCTTGTGCCCTGACTGCATGTGAGGAGTCAAACTGTCCCCTCCTTGCAGGGCATATCTGGGACACTAAGTGCCACTCCTTCCTGAAGCTTTTCCAAGATTTTCCATTTTATCCAACGACTGTAGCTGTCTCCATATCCACTTTTCACAACCCACTTTCCTCAAGGGGGATTCAGGAAATGTTTTTCTTCAGGCACTGAAGAAAAGGAGACCATCAAGAGGGGACAGTCCAAGTCTTTGCCACTGGACATTTTGGCATTCCTGTGGAGGATGGTGCTGGGACAAGTGACAGTCACTGACTCCACTGTCCTGCTGCTGTTCCTTGGGGAAGCCCTGTCAGTCCTGGGTGGGAAAGGTGGTGTGTCTGTGCTCCAGGTGTCAGTGATCTGCTTTCTCTCTTGCCAGCAAGGGGTAGTTTTTGTGCTCAAAAAGGGCTTCTTGGTATTTCTGTGTGTGCTTTCATTTATTTTCAAGCATACACACATTGTTCATTAGAAACAAATAAAGCTCTAGATCTTCCTTCTCATGTCATTTGCATTGGAGTTAGCTCTGGCAAAGTTAATAGACATTAAATGAAGACAGGGCCAAAAACTTCAGCTTTTGGTCCCAAGACATAAAGAAAACTGTGAGCTAAGCTTGGCACTGTGAGCAAAAAAAACACCTTGCACATGAGCTGTCCCTTCAATACATTTTTTTTCCTTTTGCTTCTGTCCTCCAGCAGAAATGAGGTTTAATGGAGAGGTATCATGGAGTGGAGGGAAATGGCCAAGGGCTCAGCCATGCAATCTGTCACAGGCTGTAGCTCCAGCCCAGCAGAGCCCAGAGGCATCCAACAGCTTTCAGAGAGTCTCACAAAATGATACAATTCTTCAAAATCAGCCATGAATTGCCAAGAAATGTGCACACAGGGTAGGTGGGGACTCAGAATTCTGAACGTAGAGAGAATAAAAAGAAGCTGGGCTTAAAGTATCCTCATGTACATAGACATTTGAGCTGTGTTTTTCTATTTAGGGCCTTTTTACTTCAATGACTGTGCAATTACCACCATTTCCAGTGGAGTTACTTTGAAAATACTATGTAGCTTTTTGTATCTGTCTAATTAACTTGTCTCATGACTGTAAGTGGAATGTACCACAATTTCCAATGTGGAAAGAACTTCTTTGGAACCATGTTCTGACGATTCGAGAATATTCCTGCTATTTTCAGTTCTAAGGGTGGGTATTGTTTGGAGACACACAGTCTGGAGGCATGAGAGGAAAGTGAGAGCTATTGTGTTTGCCCAGTGCCTAAAATGAAGCTATTTTTCCTGGTTTTGGCTAGCCTGTTTTTAATAGGAATTGATCATACTGTGAATTAGAATTTCCGTTAGGAACTGCATGTTAAAAAAGTAGAAGTAGCTCTGGCTGAATTTGGAGTTTTATTTCTATAGGGTCTCTTATGACTCTGTTTATGCTGAGTCTTGCTGTTAATATGGAAATATAAATTTAAATTATACTAACCCCTTAAATCTTGCCCACTTTTCTATAATTATAAATTTAAATATTAACAATGTAATCAGCACTGCTGTTGGTAGATACCTCAAGACATAAATATCAAGGCTCCTCAATATGAGCCAGATGACAACTGGGAAAAAGATTGGAGAAGCAAAGTTGTTGTGGAAGACTGCACAAAAGTTCCTATCCTAATATTTTTTTTTAAATTTTCCCCTATTATTGCAAGACTTGTGGAAGCAAAGCTGATGTCCAGAACATCTCAGCTGAATTTTGTGTAACACCCTGCTATCAACAACAGTTGTCTCAGTGTTTTGGTAGCAGAAAGCCACACAGATGTGGTTCTCTAGGAATGATAAGCCTTCACAGGAAGCTTGCTTTAAAAGAAGGTTCATGTGCACAAGCATCTCTTGCAATACCCTAATGAAGGCTGAAGAAAATTCCTGATGAAAAAATTGCTGTTGACTCCAGTGAGGGCAGTGACAGAGTGAGAGAAAAGTGCAATAGTGAGATACCTTCATGATAGAGGCACCCCTGGAGAAGGATGCCATGGTTCTCTCTAACTGGGCATGGTTTTGTTGGTATGAAGATAAGACCAGAAAAATAAGGGTTTTCTATTGGAAATTAAGGGAAGATTAAGAATGGGATTTTCATTGCTCATTCTTCTCCCCAGTCCAAAGGACACACACATCCATAGGTGTAACCATACACATGTGTTGTCTCCAAACTCTTTGTGGAAGCTTTGTAAGACTAAACCACTACTTTCTCTCTTTCTCTAAACATGCTGCAAGGAATAAGTCCAATATACCTCTGATTTTTTTCCTCTTAGTGGTTAGCATTAGACTGCATAGCAGAATATTAACCATCTGCCATGAATTTTCTTTACTATTATTGCAGCTTTGATAAAGTCCCTGAAAGATTATTACTGGAACTTTAATCCCCCCAGTCACATCCCTGGACATTTCTGTGTAGGTTACTTCAGAACACTGAAATTCTGTGTTCCAGCCAAACCCTAATTGCAGGGTTCCACCTCTGCACCACAACAAATTACATGGGCACCCCTCAGTCACCTGCCTAAGCAAAATGCCTAGGAAGTGATCTCTAGGGAGAAATTCCCTTTTCTGGTGCATGTGGGGGACACAAGAAGTGCATCATTTGGAAACAAGTTGAGTTATCTGCAGAGTTAAACAATTCCTTTCTGTGGGCAACAGTGATTCACCGTGTCCTCACAGTGTTTTCAAAGAGGAGCAGGTCAGACCCTCATCTCCTTTGCAGCACAAATCCACCTGGGAAGTTTTCTAGCTCTGTCTCCCACCTTGAGGACCTTTGGCTGTGATCTAGACACACCTTCCCCCCCCCCCCCCCGCCGCCCCCCCCACCCTTGT
>VZRH01001124.1:641190-664221 GCA_013397555.1 Urocynchramus pylzowi | reverse complement strand
CTATTTAGGGTGGAATCTAGAGCTGTCAGTAGAGAAAAATATGAAAATATCTGTCATTCTCAAATTCCAATCTTCTTTCTGCTGATGGCACTTCTGGATTCTGGACTAGCAGCCCTCAGCATCTCACTCTCTGTAGGCTTCTTCTCTAGCTCTCAAAAATAGAAAATTGCTCTGGGATTTTTCCTGGAAGGCACCATGAGTTTGCAAAAATGATTGCTGCAGAGAACCTCGACTGAATAGCAACCCTTATGAATGTGCTCAAGAAAAACCACTCCTGTATTGCTGTGGAGTGTAACCCTAACTGTACCTTATTTATTTCATGAATACCATGCAATATTACAGGCATAGATTAGTCAGTCAAGTCAGATGTAGGTGGCTGGGGCTTTTGGCACTTGTTATGCAAATAGCAAACAGCAGTAGTAACTCACTCCTAAAGGTAATGACAACATATATCTGCTGCCTTATTTTGTGTGCTCAGCCTGCTCCTTGGAGCTGTCTGCACCTTGGGGCGAGTGTCAGGGGAAGACTTACTAGTTCCAGCCATGCACATGTAATATTAAAAAGTCAGGGAGCTGTGGATGGCATCTCCCTGCTCACTGCCAGACCCTCCTCCTGAATGCAGTAAGAACCATTTCACAGAATTCACAGAATGAATTCACAGAATTCACAGAATGAGCAGGTTGGAAGAGACCTCTTCAAGATCATTGAGTCCAACCCAGCCCCAGCACCTCAACCAAACCCTGGCACCCAGTGCCACATCCAGGCTGTGTTAAACACCCCCAGGGATGGTGACTCCCCCACCTCCCGGGGCAGCCATTCCAGAACTTTATCACCCTTTCTGGAAAAAACTTTTTCTTAACTATATCCAACCTCTATTTCCCTTGGTGCAGCTTGAGACTGTGTCCTCTGGTTCTGTCAGTGCTGCCTGCAGACAGAGCCCAGCCCCAGCTGAGCACAGGCACCTTTCAGGAGCTGTGCAGATGCTGAGGGCACCCCTGAGTCTCCTTTTCTCCAGGCTGAGCCCCCCCAGCTCCCTCAGGGGTTCCTCACAGGGTTTGTGTTCCCAGCCCCTCTCCAGCCTCGTTGTCCCCTCTGGATGTGCTCAAGCAAGGAGCAGCAAGGAGCAGCAAGGAGCAGCCTTATTATCCAGCTTGGAGCACGGCAGCAATACAGCTGTGACTGATTGCTGCTTGTCTTCATCTGCTTGGCTCCAAAACTGTCACACTTTCACCCTCTGATGTCTGGCTCCTGCCACAGATCATCTTGGATCTGGTCCTAACTCTTGAGGGCACAACTCATGAGTAATTTCTGTGTCTGGCTCTTACAGACCCCCTCCTGGAGGTGTGGTCCTTGGAAGGGGGTTTGAGCAGGGGGTCAGAGAAGCTGAGGCAGCAGGGGACTGGCCGAGGTCCTCACAGCTGCTTCAGTCACTGCAGTGAGGAGCTGTCCCTGGTCCTTGTGGGCTCTGCAGAGCTGGGATGTGCTCAGCACGGTGCTGGGCTCTGGGTGCCTTGGTGGAGCTGTCTGGAACATCCCTCTGGAAAAGGGAGTTTAAAAGGGAGCACTTTGGGTTTGATCACCCCAGGTGTCCCCGTTCCTGGTGGGGACACAGAGCCCACAGAGATGGAGGACTGGCCTTTGCAAGGGAACTGACACTATTTCCTAGAAACAGTTTTGTTTTAAAAAATGAAAGCTGTCTCTTCAGTCAGGATGAATGAAGATGAAGGGAAAGATTTTTGTATTGGAGAGCAACATTCTACAAAGTCTCCATTCCCAAATTATTTTCAGCTTTGGCAACCAAGAGGCTGGGTCATCAGAGTCAGAGCTGAAATAAAATGGGAGAAAATCTCAAACTGAGGAGCCTTTCTTTTCCCTTCTCAACTTCCCCTACTCAGGCAGATATGGTTCTGTTTAGCTTTTTCTTTTTAATTCTTTTTTTTCATGAAGAGAGTTAAGCAGCCAGCTTTTTGACTTTGACTTGGCTTGTCCTCAGTGCTTTTGTCTTGTCACCTGGGATCCTTACCAGTCATCCCTGTGTACTCCCTGCATGGGCTCAGCAGCCCTGTCTGGGGACTGGATTTGCAGGGCATTTGCTGCAGACCAGGCTTCCAGCCTTTCAGGAACATTCCTCACTCACAGTTTCCATGTTCAGCTGGAGAGCAGAGTGCCTAGCCCTGTGAGTAGGGCAGCTTCACCCCTTCTCACTACATTATTTTTCCTGATCAGAGTTGCTCCAAACCTTCATGGGTGGCAGCTTTGCTGTCCCTCAGAGGTGACCTTCAGTGCAGGTTTGGCTCAGGGTGGTGATTTTTGTGCACAAGCTCTCAGAGAGTGTGAGCTGTCACAGGGTGACCAGGTTGCAAACTCCTGGGTGCTCCAAATTAGTTTTTAACACTCCAGACAGACTCTTCAGGTGCTTCACTCAGCTGTTATCTTCATCTCTGAGATTTTTCTGGAATGCTTTGCCAACAGAAAGTAATATCCTCTAAATAACCTTTTCCTCATCTCCTGCAAGGCCTTTTAAGTAGAGAATTTTTAAGAGAAAATGAAAGTATCATTTCTGATGAAAACATGTTCACTTTCTGGATCTGCTTTTACAGATTGGATACATCTTATTGTCCTATTTACCCACAAATGAGAATGAGGCCAAATCTGATCCTTTTCAGAAGCCACACAGGTTTGATTTTCAGGCTCACAATTACCTGTGAATGCTCAGACTTGGTGGAAGCTGGGAACATTTTGTAGCAAAGAGATTCTGCAGCAGCTCTTTCTCCTGAAGGCAGGGCTATGATCTGTTATAGTCTGTTCATGGTCTGTAGCAGAAATGAGGGGCTTGATCCAGCTTCTGGTGAGCCATTTCATTTTATCCAAGAGAGATGCAGTGTTTACTTCTTGTTTTCCCCACAGCAGTGGGGAATAATGTTCCCACATTATCCTGCATTGTCCCACCTTTGCAGTGGGTGGGACAATGGAGGATAATGTGGGAACAGGGACAGGCATGGACCTTGTCAGCAACCTCCAAACCTGCCCACAGTCCAGTGGGCACGTGATATTTCACATAAAAGGAGAACCAAGGCTGGAAAGTGTTACTGTTGTGATATAAAATAACATAATTCAGGTATGGTGTTCTAGTATTTGAACAGGAAGAGGAAAAGAGTACTTTATTTTTCAGACTTTAATATTTATAGAATTCTAAAAGTGACAGTGGATTGGAAGATGACATTGTCACCTCTCCAACCACACTAGTCAAACTAACAGTTTATCAAAATTCTCTTTTTGCAAAGACGAATATAAAATGATTATTATTTACATAAATATATATAAAAAACTCTATCACAAGAATGTAAACATCAGATAGTTTAGAAAATCTTTAAAAAATAAGACAACAGGAAAGCTCTGACCAAAGGCAGCTCTTGCAGCCTGCTTTCCCAGGAGTGTGTGCTTAGCCCTGTCCTGCTCAGAGAGCTCATAGATCAGGGTATGTGACTGCATAATGGAAGCTATGCATCAATACAGAACTGGATTTATAGCTTCACATGGCTCCCTTTTGTTTGACTTTTTTTTTAAAGTGGTTGAGCAATGCAATGTTTTGAATGTAGTCCTTTAAAAAAGAATCCTGGAAGATTGAAATCAAATCACATGAGACCTTAGTGAGTCTTTTGTACCAGTTGTCATTAGATTCCCAATTCAGGTCTCAACCACATAAGCCCCATGAATGTCAGGGAGCAGTGACTGCTTTTCCTTCTATCCATTATCCACAAAAAAAAAAGTCTGGAAGACAGACATTGCTGAGGGGTCATGCTGTGTTTGCTAGCTAGAAATGTTTGAAGGATATTTCTTAGATTTTATTTGTGACTTTGGGGAGTGTGGTCACCTAGAGATGTCACTGACAGGGACATAAACTTCATACACTCATGCAGAAAGACAGGATGAGTCATTGGTGGAGACCTGAATCTGCCACCTTACAGCTGAAGTCATAATTTCACATCTGCAGGGAGTGAAATACTCAACTGGCAAATGATCCCACATCTAAAATGGGCAAAATATTCTATTGGCCTGCTTCTCTTAGGAAGGTTTGAGACACAGTCTTTGTCTCTTGACTGGGATCATACACGGGGAAGTAACAAGGAATTCCCCTGCTTGTCTGGAATTTCTAGTCAGTAGTACTCTTTTCTTCAAAAAGGAGCTGATATATCAAAAGGAGCCCACAAGAAAAATGGAGAGAGACTCCTTACAAGGGCCTGGAGTGACAGAAAAAAGGGAAATGAATAATAGAATCATGGAATCCCAGAATGGTATTTGTTGGAAGGGATATTAAAGATAATTCAGTTCCAATACTCTGCCATAGGCAGGGACCCCTTCCACTAGACCAGGTTGTTGAGAGCCTCATCCAATCTGGCCTTGAACATTTTCAGGGATGAGGCATCCACAGCTTATTTGGGCAGCCTGTGCTAGGCCCTCACCACCCTCACAGGGAAGTTTTTTTCCTGACAGCTAATGTAAATCTACTTTCTTTCAGTGTGGAGCCATTCCTCCTTGTCCTGTCCCTCCATCCCCTGGAAATTGTCTCTCTCCAGGTTTCCTGGGGCTCCTCCAGGCCCTGCAAGGCCACACTGAGCTCCCCCCAAAGCTTCTCCTGTCCAGGTGAACAATCCCAGCTGTGCCAGCCTTTCCTCCCAGCAGAGCTGCTCCATCCCTCTGCTCATCCTGCTGCCTCCTCTGGGCTCTCTCCAGCAGCTCCAGCTCCTCCCTGGGCTGGGCCCCTGGATCTCTGCAGCTGATATCTGTTTGCTGTGTCATACTATAAATACAATAAATATCTGACCATGCAAGGGTCACTTGTTCCTGCCCCTGACAAATGGATGCTACTTTTGGTGTCTCTAACAGCTCCTGGATGAGCACACACTAATAGCAAGTGAATCAGAGTGAGCATGGGAGTAGAAATTCAAGGCAATGAGAAAGAATTCCAAGCAATGTAATTCAGAGGTTGAGAATGAAACCAGTCTGTGAGGTCTGTGGGCAAATGGGGGGTGGGTGCTGCACGGGCTCCTGGCTCACCCACTGGCACTGCCACTGATTTGGGATGAGTGGCATTTGGTCCAGTGCTTGAAAGGTCTAATGACATCTCCTGCTGTCCCAGCTAATAAACAAGAGAGGTGTGGACTGGCTGTGTGCTGATTGCAGTTTATGAAATGAACAGCAGGTGGGAGAGAAGCAATAGGCATCCTCCTAGACCTCCAGCTAACAATGCCACATCTGACAGTATGTAGCCAGCTGGACTCCAAATCAAACCTTTTACACCACGCTCCTTGGAAACGGGGAGGGGTGGGGAGGAGCAGAGAGGTGGGGTAGGGGAAGGGGGAAGGTGGAATAATGGGATTTGTGTATGAGATTATTTTTGGTTTCTCTCTCTTTAGTCCTTCTTTTCCCATCTCATACTCATATTTCTCTGTTGCCTGAGAGTTTTGTCATCTGTCGGCCTTTCCCAAGCAGTCTGCCTCCAGATGATATCTGCCTACCTTGGTGGCAGGCACCTCCCTGAGTATTCATCTGTCTCTTGCCTCCTGCCTTTATGTCTTGTCAATCTGTTCATTTCAAATCCATTTCTCTGTGCCCCATCTTGCTCCTTATGCCTATCCATCTATCTCCATTAAAATCTGAATATTGAATATCAATAAAAATAACACAGCCTGTTTGGGGAGGAGGTGGTTTGTGTGATGCTTTATGACTGACTGTTGATTTGTGGTCAAACTCCACGGCCATAAAAAGGCTGTGCATCAGGCAAATGACACAAAATGCACACATCAGCAATTAAAATCAGCTGTATTATCTGGGCACCCAGCAGGGCTGCCTAGTTAAGGCCCTGCCAATGTTTTGATTATTACAACTCCGTACAAGAATTCACGCTGTTCCTCTCTCCTTACCCCCACCTCTGATACCTGACCCTTCCTCTCTTTCACTGCTGACCCCGTGCTTGGATTCTCCCCTGCACCGTGGAGCTTTCCTTCCCTCCCTCCAAGTCATCGCCGTGCAACCCAAAATCCTCTCTCCCCCTCTCCTCCCTAGCACCGCATTTCTGCACTTTGGGATTCCTGCCGGCAGCGATGTTCTCCTACCGATCCGAGCTCCAGGTCCCTCTGAACCCCACCTGCCCCTGGTTCTGCCTCTGTCCCTGCCTTGACAGCCCGATCCGAGCTCCAGGTCCCGCTGAACCCTCCCTGCCCCTGGCTCTGTCCCTGCCCTGGCTCAGCCCGATCCGAGCTCCAGGTCCCGCTGAACCCCACCTGCCCCTGGCTCTGGCTCTGTCCCTGCCTTGGCTCAGCCCGGCCCGGCTCTCTCCTCGCAGGGCGAGGCGTTCTCATCACCTGAGCGCTGCAGGCTGCCGGCAGCGCCTGGGAGGACCTGGAATCGTGTGGAGCTGCTGGAATCGTGTGGAGCTGCTGGAATCGTGTGGAGCTGCTGGAATCGTGTGGAACTGCTGGAATCGTGCGGAGCTGCTGGAATTGTGCGGAGCTCCTGGAATTGTGTGGAGCTGCTGGGCTGCAGCGGCAGCCCCGGCTCTGCTGCACGGACAGGGTGTTTTCTCCATCACCTTCACGCTCGCTGTGCACTCTCGCATCCCTCCTCTCCCTGTGCCTCAACCTTTCTCCCTGCTGCATCTGCCTCCCTCCCACAGGCCCTTCTCCCCTACCCTGTCAGTCTCCCTGGATATCGAGCTCCACCACGGGAATGTTCCCTGAGTGTGCTGCCCTCTGTTCCCTCCGTGCCACAGTGTATTTTTTGGAGCCACTGGGCCATCTACCACTTGGAGCACACATTGAAAAGACCTCGTGGTGCACAGACTCTGTGATTATACTTGAGCACTCACCTGTCTGTGCATCACTGTAATATTCCTTAATTGTAAACACTTGGGCTGCTTTTAATGAAATGATTTCAGAGTGTAAGCTCCAAGGTAGTATTTAATTTAGTGCTGTGGGGTTTTTTTTGGTGTCTGGCCAGTAGACACTCTTTAAAGTAATTCTGTGCTTCTCATTTTTCACTATAGGATAAACACTGTCACAGGTTTCCCAGACAAGTTATGGATTCCCCATTCCTGGAAGTGTTCAAAGCCAGGCTGGATGGGCTTTGAGGAACCTGGTCTAGTGGAAGATGTCCCTGTCCATGGCAGGAGGCTGGAACTGGATGATCTTAAAGGTCCCTTCCAAACTATTGTACAATTCTAGAATTTTGTGATGTAGGTTTCCTTCTGGTTGAGGAGTTGCAAAAGGGGCTGGAGAAAAATACTTCCTGCACCCTCTTTGTGGACATCTCTGGTCATGCAGTGAATCAGGGATGGTGTCACCTAACCACAGGCAGGAAATGCCATTCCAGACTCTCCAGGGTATCCAAAACACCAGCCAGCAGCTGGAAGATGTGAGGCAGGCCCTAGAAGTGGCATCTGTAAGGGCAGTGACTAAATGAACTCTTGATGCTGAGTCTTGCAGTGAGTCCTGGGAACACACCCAGATTCCATTCCACCTTCCCAACTGGTAAGAAATTCTCCTGCAAGGTTCAGGAATGGGCAGGTTTAGATTTTTCAGTTGCTGTATTCCTCCATACTAATTATTTGCCTTCCAACTACTGGTCCAATGGTTAAGAGAATGAGATGAAGGAAAGCTTTGAGTTCTGACAATCTTTGGATGGATTAGGAGGAACTCTGGAGAAAAGCCACCTGCCTCCCAGAAAAAAACTTTTGCAGTCTTTGAGATCTGAGCCTTCATAATACTCTGTTAACTCTCACAATCTATATTAAATGGTGGACATTCCTGCTGGCAGACCAGGAGGAGGGAAAATTACACCAGCTTGTGCTGCCTACATGTTGCATGAGGAAGGGATTTTACTGGGTGTTTTGCATGAAATGCAGATTTTTGCATGAAAGGGTACAAAATAATATTTTAAAGCAATGAGTTCCAAACTTTCAACTCACGATCTGGCTTGCTTGGACGTGTATCTTACCTAACACATGGTTATAATTCTCTGGTAGAACTTTTGGAATTATTAAGGTAAGGTAATTAAAAAGGAAAAACAAGGGAAAGAAAAACCTTTTCATTCTCCTTTTCCTACTGTCTAGCATGCAAAGAAATAAAATCACCCAGGTAGCTGCACAACCCTAACTTTGTAATTGCTGGAAATGAGTTCTACTTACCTAGAGCACTGCTTCCATTTCCAACCACTTGTGGCTATCCTGGCCTTGCTGGAACCAGTGACAAAATTCTAACTAGCTACAGTGCTGTTGGATCCAATATTCATGGCAAATACTTAGGCTCCAGATGGCTAGGAAGATTTTCATTTTCCATGTGCATTATTTCCATGTTTTGTAGATTTACAAACATATTTTGCTTTAATCTGTGGTATTTGTTTTACTGTGACAGTGAACAGTAAATTATGCCTTAAAACTGATGCTTTCAAAGCTCTGAGACCAGCCTGAGAAACGTTTCATAAAGTTCTCTTAATATTTTCTTAATGTTTAGCTTTAAAACTGCTTATTTAATTTTAGTATTGTGTGAGGTCAAGCCAGGAAGGTGAGGCTGCTGGCTGAGTCACCACTTAGCAAACAGGGGCCTTCCTTAAAGTCACAGAATCAGAGAATCACAGAATGGTTTGGTTTGGAATGGACCTTGAGGATCATCTCATTCCAATGGAAGGCAGGGAACCCTCCATTAGACCAGGTTGCTTAGTGTCCCATCCAAACTGGCTTTGATTGACAGGGATTTATACCCCATCAAAACATATTTCAGTCATTTATTTTGGTGTCTTTTTCTCCATTCCTTTATGATACAACAGGCCAAATGAGGTGTATTTCTCTTGAAGGAAAATAAAGGTTGGTTTCCCTGTGAGTGTGATACAAACCTGAACAAACATTTGTCCATGTGCTGCTTGGAAAAGTGAAGTCAGCACCTGACCACAAAGGGAACATGTTAAAAAGTATTAACTGAGGTGGAAAAGCATCTCCAAGGCTCACCTGGCCAAAAGTGTTTCCCTCTCCTTTGCAAGGGCGTGACACGAGCTTGGCCTCGTGGTGTCAGTGGGGTGAGGCATCTGGGGCTGGGAGAAGTTTTCCCTCCTGACAAACTCTTCTGCTGCTGCAGAGTGAAGAGGGAGGAGATGGAGGGGAGGATGAGGAGACAGCACTGCCCCAGAGGCAGGGATGCCAGAGAACTACAAGAAGAATAATTCCACAGCTTAACTGAAGTGCAGGAAGTGGATAAGATGACGGTGCAGGGGGCTTGCTGCTCTTACCATGCAAGAGGCTGCATCCCATGGGCTGGAAGGGTACCTGCCTGGGGAGGCAGGCAGGGAATGACACTTGGCAGGGGTATCATCAGCATGCCAGGCACGAGGCAGGAGCCAGCAGCAGGGTGCTTCCAGGAAACTTGCCTGTCTCTGCAACCTTTAGCAGCCTCATCTCCCCTCCGTGGCAGAGGCTGGAGGGACGTGAGGGCCGTGCTGATGAGGGGATGGTTGTGCTGATTGGGAGCTTCAGTGCTGAGACTCTTCTCATTGGTGTGCAGGTGCCTGTTAATGCTCCTGGCTGCTGCTTGGGAAGAGGTGTTTTGCTCTCCTTTTAGTTTAGAGGGGTAGCCAAACACAAAACACATTTAACATCAAAAACGCGTGTTGGGAGGATCTGAGTTAAGCTGACAAAAGCTGGAAATTTGGGGCTACTTGCAGTTTAATGCTGTGATTTTTACCAGCCTGGGGAGAACAGGGAAAAGGGTAGTCTCAAGGTCACTTCAAATTACAGGGCTTTGTGAAGCATTGCTACTGCTAGCAGAAGAGTTGAGCTGGCAGAGGCAAGTTGCAGAGGTACAGGCCTATAAAATGCATTATTAAAGAAAATCTGAGTGAAATTGCAACCAGAATGGAAAACAGCAAATAATACTTACAGCATTAGAAATTCATTCCAGTTTTATGGCCTATAGCTTGGGTATAAATATAAAGCATTGCATTAAAATTCATGATAACAGATTACAGTCTTCTCCCCTATCTGCACCACTGCAGGCATTGTGCTTGCAAGAGAGCTGTGCTGAGCAATTTGGGGACAGGATTGGTAACTCCTGTGGCAGTCAGTGGTGGCTTCCTCCATTCACCACTTCAAAAGCAGCACCAGCATGCCCAGTGACAGCCATCCAGAGAATCCAGCCTGACACCAGGAGTCAGATTGCTGCAGGTGCTGAGTGATGCTGAGAGGAGCTGGGCTGCTGCATGGCAGTGGGGGACATGGAGGGACATGCCTGCCTCCCCTGTCACTGCCAGCTTTTTGATCTTCTGCAATCTTCATGAACTATTTTCTGCAACTGGAAAGTATTCTAATTCTCTTTAAGATTATTCCAGCCAAACTGGACACGTAGCTACGTGAAACAGAAGTAGCAGCAACACAGCTAAGATTTTTGTCACAATTTTCCTTTTAAGACAGCTTTACTAATCTACTAATTTACTAATTTTCTGGAAAACATAATTGAAATTGTCAATGGATGGTGTAACCAGTAAGTGGAGGGATGGATGTGGCTGCATTTCCTGTGGCTCCAGGTTTGGAAGCAGTTACTGCTCCTAACATGTAAGGACAGCAGGAGTAACGTGTTCAGCAGCCTCTGATGGGACATCATTTCTCAGTCAATTGACAGCTTTGAGAAACTTGCCTGAGGTACTTATTATGTTTGAACAATATTGTAAAATATGTTTTATATCCCAACTTCATGATTACTGGCCCGAGCTCCAAGTTCATGTGATGTTTCTTGTGAAGCTAATGTGCAGCACAGAGCTATTTTGCATTAGAATACTCTTTGATTTAGCAGTGAGAGCAAAGTGCTGCTGTAGGGAATACCTGAGCTGAGGAGTTATCTGAGTTTTCTTTCTCCAAAAAAGACAACAGGGTTCTTCAAAAGACAATGAACATTTTGTAGTGAACATTTTGTGAGACACGAATGGCATTAGCATTGTGATTTGGAGAGAGAGGAAAAACTCTCAGTTCTGATTGCTGTGGTTTAGGTCTCTGTCCATGCCTTTACACCTCCAGTTTCCTGTCCAGATTCATTGACAGATTGCCCAGAGAGGGTGTGGAGTGTCCCTCACTGGAGATATTCCAGACCTATCTGGAATATCACACAGGTTCCAGACCTATCTGGAATATCATCACATAGGTTCATAGTTCTGCTCACACCCCAAAGGAGGTTGGAGCCAGGTGGGGGTCAGGGTCTTCTGCCAGGCAAGCAGTGGCAGAACAAGAAGACACAGCCTTGAGTTGTGTCAGGAGAGGTTCAGGTTGGACATCAGGAGGAATTTCTTCCTGGAAAGGGTGCTCAGGCCTTGGCAGGGGCTGCCCAGGGAGGTTTGGAGTGCCCATCCCTGCAGGTGTCCAAGGAAGGCCTGGAGGTGACACTCAGAGCTCTGGGCTGGTGACAAGGTGGGCATCAAAGGTTGAACTCAAGTGCTCTGGGATGACTCTGCTGGAGCAGGGAGGTGAGACCTGGTGAACCACTGTGCTCCCTCCCAGCCTGACCCATCCTGTGATTCTGTGACTCTCAGTGGATATCAGCCCAAGAGAGCTCCAAAGAGTTATTTAGTTTTTATGTAGTTTCTCACAGCAGGCCACTGAGGGTCTCTGGAAAGCAAAGCAACTCTCTCCTGCCCATGCATGATGTGCCTGCACGAAGCTTTGTGTCTTTGAATCAGTGTTTGATGTGATAAACCCATATTGATCCATGTCAATTCATGCATTTTACTCCATTCACTGAGGAAACTTCTAATGGTCACCAGCTATGTGAGGATGTGTTTAATGCCATAAATAAAAATACTTAGCACTGCTCATCAGCAGGATGACCTCGGGATGAGCTGCCTGGAGGATCTGAGCTTCAAACGGGGGAACAGCCAGTGGAGATGGCAGCACTGCTGCCTGGCTGGCTGTGCAGCTGGGTGCATTTCACCCTGGACAATGCTCCTTTCTGGGAGTGAGCTCCTCATTCAGGGGCTGCATTCAGCAGCACACAATCCCCAGTGAGTCACTGCTGAAATGATGGCAGGGCAGCAAACCACAGCTGCCTCCTGTGCAGTTATCAAATATTCCCTGCCTCTGGCAGACACAGCCACCACCAACAACAGCAAGAGGTGATTTTTACCCTCTCCT
Source organism: Urocynchramus pylzowi (assembly GCA_013397555.1). NCBI lineage: Eukaryota > Metazoa > Chordata > Aves > Passeriformes > Fringillidae > Urocynchramus > Urocynchramus pylzowi. The sequence goes on along the minus strand of VZRH01001124.1, from coordinate 652,058 downwards.
ATGTCTAGGTCTGAATCAAGCCCAGCCCACCCTTCTATCTGTACAGAGAGATTAAAAAAAAAAAAAATTACTTGAGCCATGTGTGACTGGTGTGGTGACAGCTCCTGTAGGCAGCAGTCAGGCAGCAGCAACAGCTCTGAGACACATGGATTGCCCAAATTAATCTGTTGGGTCAACTTGGAACATAAAGTTGGGAAAGGCTAATGTAGCTAATTTCACTGCTAATCACTTTAGCAGACGTATCCAGTTAATATATTTATCTATTAATCCTAAATAATTTTCCTGGGCTTTCCCAAGGGCCTCCAGGATGATATTCTTTGATTCTAAAAGCTCTGGTTTTCTCCCTTTCACTTCCAACTTTGAATGTGCTGTTCTGCATTTTCAGTACAAAATTCTGCAGCGTGCAGAACACTGATGGTATAAAGCAGAATGAAATAAATTACATTTACTGCAGTATAGACAGTGCAGTGGACACTGCATGACTCTATTTCTCCATGTGTTTAATTTTAAAAAATCCCTCCACTGAGATTATCTGATTATTCTTCTCTGGATGTTTTTTGTGATCTTTTGTCAGATTTCTATTCTAGTTTGCTGGGCATATATCATTAAAGGAAAGCCTTGATTATAGAGTTATAAATGAAGTAAATATATTTGAGGCCAGGTCTGGGGATAAATTCAGAAATACAGCAAAGTCTCCAGGAGGGGCAGTGATTGGATGCACAGTCTGGGTCAGTACTCTGGCTGTGGAGGGGAAGCTGGACAATATGAGCCTTTCTCTACCACTCCTGTATGAAAATGTACAGATCAGCTTCTCTGAGGTCCTGCTGAGTGGAGCTGCCCCCACTGACAGACAAATTCAAGTGATGGGAATGACCTCCAGAACTTCTCCTGTCCTGAAGCTCTCCAGCAGAAGTGGCATTAAGAACAAGCCTTTCTGGACCAAGAGCTTTGTCCATTTTGGGGTGACTGTACCCACTGACCAGATAATTCCCATAATTTTGAGCTGTGTCTCAGCTTGCATTGCAGCTCCCAGAGCAGATGCAGGAGCTAAGAAGTGATTATGAACACCTGACCTTCTGGATCCATTATTAGTGAGAAACTAAGGGTTTGTTTAACCATGGTCCTAGGAACTTTTGATATTCCTTCACAGAATCCCAGAATCCTTTAAGCTGGAAAAGACTTCCAGGATCATTGAGTTCAACCTTTGATGCCCACCATGTCACCCAGCCCAGAGCTCTGAGTGTCACCTCCAGGCCTTCCTTGGACACCTGCAGGGATGGGCACTCCAAACCTCCCTGGGCAGCCCCTGCCAAGGCCTGAGCACCCTTTCCAGGAAGAAATTCCTCCTGATGTCCCAACCTGAACCTCTCCTGGCACAACTCAAGGCTGTGTCTTCTTGTTCTGCCACTGCTTGCCTGGCAGAAGACCCTGACCCCCACCTGGCTCCAACCTCCTTTGGGGTGTGAGCAGAACTATCAACCTGTATAGATTTATCTTCCTTTTTTTTTTTTTTTTTTTTCCTGGGTTCTGCAGGAATGGGTAGAGAAGGAGAGAAAATTAATTTGCTGGATGTTTGTTTTGAAGGAATTGAGATCACCTGTCAGCCTGATAAAACAGCTTATGAATCAAAACTGGAAGTTTAAAGAGGAGAAGCAAGTGTACTGTCATCCCATACTGAAGAAATGGACTAAACCAACAAGGAAATGAAGGGCTCAGGAGCACAACACAGCACGAAGGAAGTGTTGCAAAAATTGCAGCTGGGACTTTTTGGATGATCAGACAGGAACAGGACAGGATGGGTATGCACACACACTCTGAGCCTTAAATCCTCTCTTTTAATCTTTATCAGATACAACTATTTCCAGGGAATGAAGGCACTTGGTACAAAGAGAAGGGTGACATGACAGGAATACCTCTAAGCAGGAGCTGTCATGTGGTTTTGATCATTTTGCTGCTTTAAAAAAACCCCACATCTTGATGCATCTTGTCTTTCAAGAAATAACCATAGCTGTGTCTCTCATTCTGTCTAGTTACTTGTTAACACTCACTTCTTCACATCTTTGTGCTTTCCAGCTGCTACAGATGGGATAAGCTGTGGTGCCAGGCAGCCTTTGCATGTTTTGGACTTCTCTGTGTGGAGCAAGAGAATAAATTGAGTTATAAAAGGGGAATATGGCACAACAGGGTGGGATTGTGGGGTTGTTGGAGGGGCATTTATTGAGTCCTAGAAAGTGAAATTGTAGGAACAAGCCATAGAGATTACATGGATTCTGGATTTTGTATTTCCAATTTCTTTTATTACCCAGTAGTTCTGGAATCTTTAAGAAAACCAAGAGAAATCAGCAGGCTCACCAATCCAAGAAGCAGTTTTTTATAAACATGTCAGATGGTGACCAAACTGTGTTCAATTGCAAATGCACCCAAGGAAGCAAGAACACACCTACGAGAGAAACCACAGGCACCATCTGTCTTTATTTAGGAAGTGCAGTCTTCCCACTTCTTCCCCTTTCTTTCCACTCCCGTCCTCTCCAAATGACTTCCAACTATCAGACTGTCCTTGAATAAAGCTCTCTAGTTCTGTCAACAGGTTTCAGTGCAATGACAACAAAAAAGCCTTATTTTTTTCTCCCTTATCATTGTGAAGTTATTCAGCTACTGAAATGAAATGTCCACCTTTTGCATGTTGTAAATTCCCTTTTTCTTGGTGGGGAAGTGAGTTGTGGGAGACAAGGATCACAGCCAATATTTCTTAGAATTCTTATTATTCATTAAGCTGCTATTAGGGATCAAAACAAGCTGTTATTGTTAATGGCAAATAAGTATTCAGAGACCACACTCACTGCAGCAGTGGACTTGCACCACCACGGAGCAGAGAGCTCCCAGCTGGAGCAGAAGCTGTGGGGCCATTTACCCAGAAGCAGAGGGTTGTTCTGATGTCCTGATGTCTCATGTGTGCATGTGACCTTCAACAAATGCAGCAATCTCTTGGTCCTGTCTTTGTCAATTCTTGCAGGTTCAAAAAAGGATCATTAGTCCCCAGGGCTCATCACTACTCAGGAAGCTTTCACTCCTTACATTCTCAGCATGTATTTTTATTTTTGGCATAATGTTGTCTTGCAACTTCTTTTTCCACCCAAATTTACAGGCACCTACATTACCCACTCTCATGGAAGGGGCCTTTATGATGCTGAAGCTTTATATTGTAAAGTTTGCTGCATATTTTATTAACCTTAAGAAGCAATATATTAATGACATGCAAGAAAGAGAAATAGTGGCAGTCATCACATTCATCCATCACCTCTGCCAAACACTGTGCTGCAAGAAGCAGCATAAGCTCATAAAACATTTCTTCAAGCTGTGCCATGTCAGTTAAGTTCCTGCAGATTTGAACTGCAAGATCAACCCCCTGACTGCTTTCAAGGGGCTGGAGCTGTTCTGGGTGAAATGGCCAGAAAAAATGGATCCACCATTTCCCCAGCATTTTTGTCCTTCCTCGAAAGTGAATCAAAGCCAACACCATTTTTAAAGGTTAAAATATAAGAATTGATGTGAAAATCCAGACATAAGCAATTACACCCACCCTACCCTGATGATACTCAAATGTTAAAATTTTGAAACAATTGTGACTAGACATAAAAATGATGTGTTTATCCTCTCTGAATTATGGAGTGAGGCTTGGTTTTGCATCTTTCCCACTCCCACAGTTTTCCCCCTGTGCTTGGCACTGGTCAGGCTGCACCTTAAATCCAGTATTCAGTTTTGGGCCCTTCCCTACAAGAAAGACATTGCAGGGCTGGAGCCAGTCCAGAGAAGAGCAGTGGAGCTGGGGAAGAGTCTGGAGCACACCAGGAGCAGCTGAGGGGGATGGGAGTGGTTCTCCTGGAGAACCTGGAGAGACCTGGAGAACCTTTACTCCTGGAGACTCCTGGAGTAAAGGAGTCTCTGGGGAGACCTTGTTGCTTTCCATGACCACTTTGAAAAGAGGTTGTATCCAGGAGGGCGTCAGTTTTTTCTCTCAGGAAACAAGTGACAGGATGACAGGGAGCCAAGGGAGGTTTAGACTTGATATTATGAAGAATTTCTCCATGGAGAGGGTGGGTAAGCTTTGGAACAGGCTTCCCAGAGAGGTGATAGAGTCACCATCCCTGGAAGTGTTCAAAAAAGGTATATATGGTGCTTGAGGACATGGTTTATTGGGTTGATGGTTGGACTTGATGATCTTAGAGATCTTTTCCAACCTTATAATTTCTATGATTCTGAATTGCTCCATTCCATACATTTCCTATGAGAAAAATGCTTTTCCAAACATCTCTGTCTTGGCTGGACTTCCTCAGCAAGAACAGGGAAATGAAGGTGATGTTGAGGAGACCAACAGGCTGACTTTCCAAGGCAGAAACACTGCACAAGGTCAGAGAAAACTTGTTGAGGGATGAAGTGACTCTCTGATCTGGACAAGTCAGGCAATGGAGGAGCAGCTCTGGATGAACTGAACTGCATCCCAAGACATCCTCAAGATTATTGTGGAAACTGAGGGCAAGGAATGTTTGCCCTGTTTGTTGTGATGCTTATGGTGAAGGGTGGTTGTGCTGGACAACCCTGCAAAGTACAAACACAGAGGCTTTCTCTGAGAAGGTCCTTAAAAGGACCTTCTTTGTGCCAGAGTGGACTTTGGATTGCAACAGAAAGGAAAAGTGTGCCTGTTTCTCTGCTTCTGGGGTCTGCACACACCTTGGTAAAAGCCACCAGTGCTATTTCTATGAGTCTTTGTCTAGGAAGAAAAACAGAGAAGGCAATTTAAGAGGGACTGCTGGAGTGTTACTGGAGAAAGAGAAGAGCAGATTTGTCTACAAAATAGAGGTGGTACCTGGAATTGGAGAGAAGTGCCCCATTTAACCCTGGAAAACAAATCCCCTTGGCACATGTGTGAGTAGCTGCTATGTTTGGTGAGCACTGAGAGACACGACTTGTATCTTCAGTGTTTTCCCTGAGATTTGAGTGACTACTCAAACAACATATGTTTCATTGTCCTTGTTCATCCCCAGACCATCTTGACAGAATGACAGGTTCCAAATCATTCACTTCCTTCCCTGTTACTCTATTGTGTGGGACATGTCCCTCTCTGCATTTTAAGAGTCAAAACCTAGGGAGTGAATGTGGAACCCACTGCTTTCCTTTTAGGCTTTTTCCTGCAGTGTGTTTGCACATCCATGGGATGATCTTGGATAGTCTGGCTCAGAAGAGAAGGTTCTGCCTGTGCACATACACCATGATGCATATTCCAACATTTTTTGCATTTTACAACATCCACAGCTTTCAAGTGACATTTGTCATCTCCTCAGTAAGGTGGGAACAGAGGAAGCAGTAGAATTAAAAGGGAAATGTTTTCTCATTTTGAACATTTTCTTCTTTCAGAAGAGGAGTACCCAGAGGAGCTCTAGGGAAATATAGGGCAACCAAAGGAATGGTTGCATTCCTAACCCAACCCAATGGTTGCAAAAAGTCTCAGTGATGGCCATAGGGGAGATTTCTGTCTCATTTTTTCTTCCTGCCTGCCAAACTAGTAATCAGGCACATCTTTACCACACGAGACTCATGCCCAGACTAGAAAGGAAAGACTCTCTTTTCCCAAAATTCCATTCCAAACTAATTTCCCAGCAAGATTTATTATAGTTAATCCAACTGTAAGACCACCAGAATGAAGCAGTCCACATAAAGCTCTGAACAAGACAATCAGGAGTGTTTATGCTCTTTTCCAGGTCCTTGTTTTCCAAGCCATTTCCTGAGACCCACCTCTTCACAATGATTTACATTCTTCTCCAATAAACCATACCACTGGGAGACCTGCAGAAGTTCTGAAAGCAAATCCTGCATTTATTGACATTCAGCTTGTGGAATTGGCTCTGTTAATCTGCTAAACTGGTTCTTCCTCATTGCTTTTCTAGTGAATGAAGGCCTTTGGCTTCACCAGATTCAATATTTCCAGTCTTTGCCTGTCTTTTCAGTGTGAGACCTTTGCTCTCTGCAGATCTTTCACAAGTGCCCCATAGATCTGTCTTCTAGAACTTGTCCTTCCTCAGGGGACCTGTCCTCAGTGACAGGAACCTGTCCTAGTCTCTTGTTCATGCTGTTTCTCCTCCAAAAAACCTTTTTTTCCTTAATGGAATCTCACTCCTTCCAAGTGTCGCCAAAACACAGAGCCACGTCTCTGAAATGTGACTTGCTTTGTCCAGAGAATAACCACACTATCTGATATTAATTTTCCCTTTAACTTGGCCCATAGAAGATGAAACTGAACCAGAGAACTGTAAAAGTGCTTCCTGGAAGGGACCTCTGGAGATCACCTGGTCCAGGCTCCTGCCCCTGCAAGGGGCAGCTGAGTCAAGGCAGCTGTGGCTTTGCCCATCCAAGCCTTGATGAAGAATCTGTGGTCCTGGGTGACCTGTCCCAGCGTTGCCCTGCTCTCCTGGAGAGAATATTTTGGCTATGTCATCTTTGTCAAAATGCTCATCAAGTAGGTGTTGGCTGACAGAGTTCAAGGAGTGTTAGGACAATGCTCTTGGGCACAGGGTGTGACTCCTAGGGATGGTGCTGTGCAGGGCCAGGAGCTGGACTCCAGGATCCTTGTGGATCCCTTCAGCTCAATTCTGTGGGTTTGTGATCTACTTTATGATCCTAGATCCTCCCAGCATCAATTTAAAGAAGCTTAGTTCCCTCAGATGATGTAGCCCTCCCTCAGCTGATGGAGGCCCTGGGCCATCCTTTTGTTCTCCACTGGGCCTCTAACTTTTCTCCTTTTGAACTGGGGTGCCCCAAGCTCAACACAGTAAATTCAGAGACTGAATGACTGACCTGAACAAAAGGAGATTCATAAGTTCCTCTGGTCCCCTGATCTTGTTCTTCCAATGCAGCCAGGCACACAGCTTGTTTAATTTGGATTGAGACCACACTGGTGTCCACCACAACAAATAAATTTCAGCTGCTGCAGAGCCGATTGCTCCTCATTTGGTACTGATGTACAGGGTTGCTCCATCCCAAACTGCAGAGCTTTGTGCTTCTTCTTAAACCCCATAAGGTTTCTGTTCACCATGACCAGAAGTTTTTCCCAGCCTCTCTTATGGGAGGACCACAAGGAAGCCAGACAGGAATCCTTTTTCAGGAACTGTAGTGACAGGACAAAGGGGAATGGGTACAAAGTGAAGTAGGCCAGGTTTAGATTAGATATTGGGAAGGAAATCTTGACTGTGAGAGTGGTGGGGCCCTGGAACAGGGTACCCAGAGAGGTTGTGACTGCTCCATCCCTGGAAGTGTCCAAGGCCAGGTTGGACAGGACTCTGAGCAAGCTGGGATAGTGGAGGTCCCTGCCCATGGCAGGGGGTAGGAACATGATCTTTCAGGCTCCTTCCAACCTAAACCATTCTGTGATTCTATGATTTCTCCCCTGCCCACACAGCCCTGCTGTGGATAGGTTTGTAAGGAAAGGGGAAGAGGAAATGTTCCCTGAGAAAAGCACTCTCCTGTGGCCCAGACTGCTGAAGGTATTTCTGTGCCTGAGAGTCTGGCACTCCGTGCTGGTGTCTCCTCTGCTTTTTGGAGAGCACAGGGCTCCTGGGTGCCATGCTCTGTGCTGTTTTAGCCCTGCACACTGTCCAGGCTGAGGGAGCAGAGGGATTACCCAGCTGTGTCCTGTCTGCATGGGCAGAGATGTTTGTGCTATCAATAGCTCCTGGGAAATTCAGCTGTTAGTGAGCAAAATGTGGCTTCTCCATGGTGCTGTGGGTAATACACTCTATTGATCAGAATTCTTCACTAAAGCACTGGTAAAATGTCTGATGACATGTCTGAGAGAGGAGTGCCTGATGCCTGTGGTCCCTCCCACCTTGGACTGAAATGCCCTCTGCACTCAGAGAACCTAAAGCAATTTTGACAGCTGAACACAGTCTATGCAGCTCTTCCAAAAATGTTTGGGGTGTGCTTCTTCTTGTGATTCTATGAAAAGATCACAAGCAACTTTTTAATGAAGCCTTTGTTTTGGAGGCAATGTGTTGTATAATAAAGCTGAAAATAGTTGTGGGGTTTTTTTTTTCTGGGTCAGCTGTCTGTCATTTCTGCTGGTTTCCATATTCCTGCTGATTCCTCTGAGAAAACTGAAATTATAGAAAGCACACTATATGAATAAACAGATCAGTCAGGTTGCTTTCATGGAAGTTTTAAGGGGTTCACTGGCCACAGGCTCTGTAACTTTTTCTGGTATTGTACTCTTCAATTCCCTGCTCTTGGTTCCTCCTTTTCTTTCTTTGGTCAGCCTGAGTGAGTGATCTCCACACCTTTGTTTTCCTCTGCTATTGGAAATATACTTTTCCACCCATCCTCCAGTCAAGGTGGTGCTCAAACCACCCATTTAGATTCCCAGTTTAAAAGTTTGTCCAAACTCCTTCCCATCCTCAGCTTCCTCCATATCCTTTTTTCCTGGTACACAGTTCTCATGGAAAAAAATCCATTCTGACTTTCTGTTTTCTGGGGTAAAACGTCCTGTATGTCTATAAAACTGTACTCTGAGATATAAATCCTGGACAGTGGCCTCTATAAAAACCTTTATAAAGCTTTTATGAAAAAAGCAACACCAGAACAGAGAAATGTGGGGGGTTTTGACTATGGCTCAGCCTTCTGAGTGAATAGAAATGAAAGAAAAAGTGCCAAAGATGATGAGTATGAAACTACAGTACTTAAGAAACTGTTAAAAGAATAGGTGAGGCTAAAGTAATAAGTGTGTTTCTCTTCTTTGTATACAATAATTCTGCACAAAGAATGAGAGATGCTGGGCAGCAATGTCATGGTTTGACACAGAAGAAAACAGGGATTTTATTTTTAACCTCGCTGCCTCTTGATCCATTTGTGATAATGTCAGGACTTCCAAGAGGGCTGCAGTTCCATGTGGTGACAAACAGCCTGGCAAAACCCTGCTGGTGCCTATTCTGCAGCAGGAAGAGATGCAGGTGTCTATTTGGAAACTCTGCACTTGTGTGGTGCCTTTCAAGCTGCTTTCCCTGCACCCCAGGGAGTTGGATGCCCCATTGGAGAAGTGGCCTCACACTGCCCTAGGAAGAAATGTAAAATGAGAAAAGAATGTCACAGCTTTCCCTTTCAGAAATGCTGCTGCATCAGGCCTTGATCCTGTAAATTCTGTTGAGGAGAAACTGCAGGTGAAAATAAGGGATTCTTCATCATAATGAGGTGATCTGGGCCACAATAAAATTGATTTGTCTGATTTAGGAGGTAGCACAAGGACTATGCAGATAACATACTAGAGAAATTTATGCCTGGCATGATTAGTTCCTTAGTTCTAAGGAAGCAAAGGCTATAAAAGAGAAGATGAGGGCACCTGTGAAGATTTCTCAAGTGAAACTTTGAGTATTTATAGGATATTTGTGCATAAAATAAAACATAGTATATTTTGTTCCAGATGTGATTTGCAAGTGTAACACAGCCCTCAGTTTGCTGACTCTGGTAAGGACTCTCATTGTGGAGAGTGAATTTCTTTGCCATTTCACTGGATTGTCTTGACTGAAATTTCCACCAGGCCAATCTGAAAGTGCTTAGAAAAGATTAATGGAGTCCTTTTGTGGTGTCTCAGAAGCTGACTGCAAATTTCAAAATAATTTTCCTGTCTAGATGCAGATACCAATGATTTTCCTGAGGCTGCTAAGGAAGTATTGTAGAGAAACTGGTGCCTTGATTCTTCTTCCTACAATCAGTGACTCGAGGACAGTGGGTTTTGTGAAATAGTATTCAAGAGCCCTAATTAACACCAAAATTGTATTTTGATGTTAGAGAAGCTGATGCCTTCATTGCTTTGTATTCACAACAGCCATAGTCTGCTCTTCCAAGTTAATGGCACAGGGGATACTTAAAATCCAAATGAACAAACTTTCTGTCTTTTCTTCATATGTTGGACAAGTTCTTTCCAGCTAATTCTGGATTATATCTGTGTTGCTCCTTAATTTTTGACATAGTTCATATCTTGTTTTGAAATACTTGCATTTTCCATACTTAACTCCTAGAACTCCTCCTGCTACTTTTAAGTTTAAGCATATTTGACTAGATGCATTCAGTCAATGGTATAGTCCCTACAGTTAATTTAAATAGTTGGTATTTTCAAGATTACTGTGAAATACAAAAGTTTGAAAAAATAAAAACCCCAGAGCATTTTCCACTTTTTTTTTTTTTTTTTGGGGAACATTTCTGTCCATTACCCCATATCTCTGGGGGATAATTTTGAATTCTTTTCAGTTTTTTTGGAAAACAAAAAAAAAAAAAAAAGAAACTCAGACTGTAGATATTATTTTAAGTGACAGCATTTTCTGTCTTTCTAACAACCCTCCTATTTGCAATTCAGGGATGGTATGGATCATCAGCTTTCACTTTTTGCACAGTAGACTGCAAAACAGCTACTCTGTGTATTGAACACAGAAAATTCAAGCTGGTGATTGTTTTTATAGAGAATTTCATTTTGAGATGCTGTGCCTACCCACTGGAAATTTGTGTTTCCCCTAATAGCTTACAATTCCACTATTTTCCTATTATGTATCCAGTGCCTATGGATCCCATTTGCCTTTTCTGCAAACACAAAAAGACTCTATCATCCTCTTCCTCATTCACATATCTGGGGCTTTACTTCAGTTCTTGTCTTAACTTTCTCAGCACATACAGCAAAGGTCTCAATTTTCTCATTTATACTCTTTTAATTTTTAAAAATAGCTTTCATTCACAGAGTGAAAAGATTTTAGAGCATTTACCAGAATCTATACTAAGAAGAGTTATTATTTCAATATATAATTTATAACTATATTATAAATTATATATGATAAAAA
>VZRH01001124.1:586587-641150 GCA_013397555.1 Urocynchramus pylzowi | reverse complement strand
TATTATATTATATTATATTATATTATATTATATTATATTATATTATATTATATTATATTATATTATATTATATTATATTATATTATATTATATTATTATAATAGATAATAACAATATTATTTCAGAGTAATATAGGAATTAATGAATGTAAACAATAAATCAAATTCTTATAATGTCTATCCCACCTTATCAATCACTGTTGTGTTTTCATTTTGTAAAAGGTACATGACTGTGTACATGTACACAGATAAAATAATAAAATAGTTTGGGATGGAAGGGATGTTGATTGAAATGAACAATATCAGTTGGTGTGTTCCATGTCCAAGGAACCATTTCCCTATTTTAAACCACTATTAATCACACTGGTTAATACTCAAGAGTAACATTCTTCCAGAGTATACAGACTTTTCCTTCAAACACCAAAATTTCCTTGTTACCCTATTCTTGTAGCTTTAACTTGTATGTTTATCAAATGCACCTCAGAACTAATCAAATACAGTCCTAGTGAGGAAAATTAAAACAGCAGAAGCAATCAAACTGACTGCTAAATTTTGTAATATTATGTTCCCATTTCTTAGCATTTACCTTTAAATGAAAGGGAGGTACACTGAAAAAAGTAATTCAAAGCTAACTCAAATATTGGAAGCCTGCTGTGTCTCTTCTTTCCCCCAAATTACAGATAAAGTAGCTTTCCAAACAGCTCTACTCACTGAAAAAATTGAAATCAGCTATCCCTACAATGTGTTCCACTTGATAATAAGCGTGTCCCATCTGAAGGACGATGTATGTTCACATTCACATTTTCCCAGTTTATACCATTTTTTACTATTTTTTTCCTAATGCTAGAAATAATGTAGAAAAACGTGGCTATAACTGATTTAAGAGTCTTTGTGTTACAAGAACACATTTGAGGAGGTTGGGTATTACTGTTCAATATGGACCAGATTCTGCTGCTTTCAAGGGTAGACATCAGGGTCCTGAGGGTGCTAAAAAGCCTGAATAACCCTAAATGGCCTCAATTTGGACCCAGATCTGTGGGTAAGGAAATCAAAATTCAGCCCTGCAATAAGGTGATGTAAAAGCCTTTCACAGCAAGGAGCATTGTCATTTGCTGATCTTGGCAAATGTTAATTTTATAACCATCATGAGTAATTGAATCAGTGCAAACTGCTCTAGTTAAAACATTCCCTGTTCTTATTATTCCTGCAAACCCCAGAGGTTTAGATCAGGGCTGGTCCAGGGAAGTGCTCACTGTGTGAATGTGCAGTGGGAGAGCAGCTCTGATCCTGAGGTGTTTTGTGCTAAATAATGAAAGGTTGAGGAAAGGGAAAATCATCACCTTTGCAGGGAAGGAACACCAAGATGTAAAAGGTCAAAGTGATGCCAATCAGAATTGTGCAGATTGAGCTGATCCAGCACTGGCATGAAGAAGCAGATGGAATGAACTTTTGATTTCCTCCTGGCACTCTATAATACTGGGGTTAATTGCTTTTTTTTTGTTTAAGTTTTGTGTGTGTGTGTTTTTCTCTTTGTTTGTTTTGTTTTTACGGTTTATATTTCTAGTTCTCTAGATTAGGGAGGTGGTTGGGGTGTGGAAATGGAAATGTGAGAGGAAATGGGTGAGACTGGGATATGGTGAAAATCCTGGGTGGCTGCAGAGCTGGGGAATTTTGCTGCTGGGACTATGAGTGACTTTAGCTCCACAAGTGCTTAAAGAAAGCTATTGAGTGAACACAGATTTGTTGCATTTATTCATTTATTTATTCCTATTTAAAGCAGATTTGGGTTAAGACAGTTTGTTTATGATTTGGCAGAAAATCTGGAATGACTGTCAGCTTTTTCACAAACATGGTGAGACCTGTCTGTGACAGAGTAGCAAAAATGAAACAGCAGTAACCTGTGTCACTGGGAGGTTTGAGACCTTTGCTTTCTCTGCATGTTTTTGGTTTCAAGGCTGGGGTTAAGGAAACTCTGCATCGTTTCTTTTGGCAGAGCCACATTCCACAGAAAAATAGATTTCTCAGATCCTTTTCCTCTTAAAGATCTCCCACAAAACTCTCTGGTTTACAGAAATACCAGTGAAAGATGAACATCTATCACCTTTTAAGAAGTTTCACCTCACCCATCATTCAAGTATTAAATCCCCCTAAGCTTTCTCCTAAAACATCACTGTTCATAAAGTTTCCACTGAAGATTTTCCATTGCTTAGCATCCTCCTGCACTCCTGTCCTGGCTCAGATGAGGAGTCACTTGCAGGCACCAGTCAGTCAGTTTTTCCTTTCCATCTGGGGGTAATGGCAAGGGATTATCAGTGCTAGAGCAGAAGGATTTGGTATTCCTGCATGTAAACCTGGAAAACTGCCTGCAGCTGCAGCAGGATAAAATTTGAGTTAGCTCTGGTGCTTTGGTGGTGGTTCACAAGGTGGTGGTGAACTTGAATTATTCCTGTTGCACAAGATTTTCTTTCACAGAGAAGGAAAATGGTGGCTTAGAGAGCTGGTGATTCCTTCTCAGGTTTGGGATATGCTTTCTCTGCCATAAAAAAGAAAAATAAACACAAATAACTCATTTTGAAGCAGATTTCTGAAGATAAAGCTCTGTTTCTCACCTCAGCACAATGAGTCAAGCTGAGCCCTGCAGAAAGGATGTGGCAGAGCCCTGAGCTGACCTTCCCAAGCCCTGTCACAGCCCAGGTGCTCCTGCTGGGACTCTGCAAGACACGACCAACACCTGCCCAGCTGTGGCTCCTCCTGCTGCCCCATCACAGCTCTTGTCACTGAAGATGGATATGGAAAACGTGCTGGCTGATGGAGTAAAGCTCATTTGGCACACATTGCAGAGGAGCTGCTTTACCTGCTTGTCTGGGGCAAGAAACAAGGTGCAATTCTCTGCTGCATTCAGTCCTGCATTATTGCCTCAGTGGAGTGACAACGTGGGGGCAGAGCCAGGAGCTGCTGCCTAAAATTCCCCCCAGAGGCTGCCATCATTCACCAGGGCTGATGGTTTTTTTCAGTATCACATCTCCTTCCCTGAGGTCTCTGCTGACCCCACACCCCAGACACTGCTCAGCCTGTGACCCATGAGCTTTTTGTCCTTTTTTCAGGGTCCTGCATTTTCTGATGAGAAGAAAAAGCTCTGTTGGCTTGGTGGATTCACAGCTTGAGTTGCTGCCATCACATTGGCCTGTTCTTTCCACGAGCTCTAAATTCACTTCAGAAAGTTCCAAGGAGTTTTATGAGAAAAGCCCATCTTTTCATGAGTGTGCCAATATACAGAAACAGTTATTTCACATCTGGGATTTCTCTGCATGGTAGGTATGCATAATTTTACCACTCATCCACTTTAATAGGTGCCCAAGATTGCTGAAAATAGGACCATAAATTTGTAAGAGATAAAACATTTTCATAGAAAAAGAAAATTCAAAAAAAAAAAATAAGCAAGGTCTGGGATGTTCTGGCACCCATTTGAAAAAGATATTAAAACCCCCAATCCTGCCTTTTATTTTATGACCATGTATAAGAAAGCTGAAAAATTCCCAACTTCCAGTAAAAGATAAAAGATTAAAAATATACTTCTCTTCATTTTGTAGAAAACTGCTCTGTTAAATCTAAAATTTAAATCATAGTGTTTGATTATCAGTGCTCACCAAGAGGATTACAGAACAGTCATTAAATCTTATTACAAAGCGAAGTGCAGAAAGTAATTGCACATATTTGTAAGTAGCTTAGAATTGATTAAAAATGCATAAAGAAAAACTGGAAAGTTTTCTGCAGGCTCAAGGCTGCTCACCCCTCTGGGTAAACACACAGCAGCTCATCCCACCAGGAACCTTCTCTGCATCCTCATGGTGTGGCAAGGGGAGGATTTCTCCCTGCTTTGAGGACAAGGGCTCTGCACATGAGATCATTTGAGTTGCTGTGAGCTACAGGAGATAGGGAAGGCCTGCAGTCAAGTTAAAGCTGGGAAGCTTTAGGAGAAGTTTAATTTAAGCTGTTCCTCGGGCTAAGCCTCCCCTTCCCCACCCCCATCCTGCACTGAAGGCTGCTCTGAGGCTGCATTTTCAAAGCCATGTGTGGGGAATTAAGCTCTCTGGTTCCATGGATGTTAATGTGATTTTGTGAGCAAATATCCTCCACTCCAGCACGGCGCTGAGCCTGTGCTCTGCTCTGGGGCTTTGTGGATTCCTTGTGAGCAAAGGAGCTGTGCCAAAGCAAGGCAGCTTTAGAAGCACATTTAACTCTGGGTGAGTTAGAGGCACACGGGATTTTGGCTGTTTGTTGGTCATTTGGGATGGTGGGTGAGTGTCTTGGTTTGGGAAGACAGGTGTCTGCTAAGGAAGGCCAGAGCCTCCCCTGGAATAGAGAATGTAAACCCCCTCCCTCCAAATTGCTATAAAATTTAAATCAAGGGGCTCTCAGGCAAGAAATATGGGAGCAGGAATAACAGTCCTTTACTAGGGAAACAAAAAAAAATATAAAAATATAAAATAAACAAATGCAGTAGATTAAAACAACACAGACAGAGCCAGAACTCAACCTGACACCCGGTTGGTCAGGGTGTAGTCTCAGTCCAGTTGGAATTGTGGCTGCAGTCTTCCTGGACTCAGTCCTCAGGCGTGGTTCTGTTGGAGCAGGAAAATCCTATCAAAGGAAAGGTGAGGATCTTCCTCTGCTGATCCAGTNTGATTTCACAATCCATGACAGTGAGGAACCTTCCCTGCAGAGGCTGAGCAGGAGGTTGGGATGGGTGAGGTGAGAAGGACATTGAGGGCCTGGAGCGTGTCCAGAGAGGGCAACGGAGCTGGGGAAGGGTCTGGAGAGTCAGTCCTGTGAGGAATGGCTGAGGGAGCTGGGAAGGGGCTGAGCCTGGAGCAAAGGAGGCTCAGGGGGGCCCTTGTGGCTCTGCACAGCTCCTGCCAGGAGGGGACAGCCGGGGGGGTCGGGCTGTGCTCCAGGGAACAGGGACAGGAGCAGAGGGAACGGCCTCAGGCTGGGCCAGGGCAGGCTCAGCTGGGACAGCAGCAGGAATTTGCCCATGGAAAGGGGGCTCAGGCCTTGGCAGGGGCTGCCCAGGGAGGCTTTGGAGTGCCCATCCCTGGGGGTGTCACCTGGAGGTGGCACTCAGAGCTCTGGGCTGGGGACAAGGTGGGGCATTGGGCACAGCTGGGACTCGATGATCTTGGAGGTGTTTTCCAGCATTCTGTGATTCTGAGTGCACTCACCCTCTGGATGACACAGGACAGAACAGCTTGAACACCTTTCCACTCTCCCTTGTGCTCAGCTGTGGGATGGTGAGCCCCCAAGTCAGCCTTTACCTCAGCCTTGACAAGTGTGGTTCACAACACAATGCAGGGATAGTCTGATCCTCTGCAACCCTGGCCTCAGCATGCAACTTGGTATTTTTAACTTTCCATTTCAGCTACTCACACATCTTCCCTGGCAGCATGCAGATTATTCCTGAAATGCTGCATTGTGTCATGGTTTGCCTTTCATTTTGGATTCATTTTCTTCTCTCCACAAGAGTGGTGGGTGGTGTTTTGGAGGAGATGAAGGTTTTTCCTTGCTTGCTGCTTTTTTCCCTCTTTTAAACAGTGCTTTCTCTGACAGGAATAATACAGACCTTTTATTTTTCAAACTTTTCAGGGAGAGAGCAGGGCCTGTGCATGGGAAAAGGAGGGATGTGCCTTTTCCATCAACACTTACCACACAGTGGCTGGACAGTGACAGAGCTGGGGCTGGTGGCTTTAATTTCTGGGAATGAGGCACAGAGAGTCATGGCCTTGAACCTGCAGTGCAGTTTCTCTAGGGGGACCTTTTTGATCCAATTCCCTGAGCCAAGGCAGTTTGGTTATTCCCTGCTGTGCCCAAATCTGAGGATGTCACAGTGAGGGCATGTTGAGTTTCTGATTGATAAATTCCAGTCCCATATTGATAAATTTACACCAGTTCATCTTATTTTCCTGTTTCAGCTCTGAGAATCATGTGAGAACAGAACTGGGGAGATTACAAAAGACTTTGCTGTTCTGTATTCATTTAAAACATCTATACAGGCTTTTGGATAATCTTTATTTGTAACTAGGAGAAAAATGTACATTTTGCCAACTTATCTTCAACTCATTGCTTGGGACTAGACCTGGGTAGCTGTCCTTCAAATTAATACAAACATAGGAACTAAAGCACTACATAATGAGCTGAGAATATATCTCTCAGAGTTTACTATTGATTTACTGTCCCAACGTTTCTGAGAATTACCCAGTGCATAATCTATAGAACCAAATGATTTCTCTGCAAGGTTGCTGCTGTTTCTTAAGGTTTTATCTAAAGCCTTGAGAACTGATTTTTTTTTTGTTTTTTTTTTCCTAAAAGCCATCTAAGAACCTTAGGTTTCTTTCCATACCAAGAAAATTTCTTGCTACAAGAAGTGTGGAGAAAACTCACAGATGTGAGTGTCAGGGAACAGTGAGGGTGTAAGGATCAGGAGCTGGGCATGGAGATGACCCTGGCACTGGTCACCTCACTAACAGGTGCTGTCCTGCATGGTCTGGACATTGACACAGTGGATACACCAGGACCTTGAGAGGTGCCAGCTCCAACAGACACAACATTTTGGTGCTCACACAAGATGATAAGGGAAAAACAAACCACAAAAGACAGGTAATTGGCAGCACAGAAACCATTAGGTTGCTATGATTGCAACAGGGTGAAGTCCTGAATTAACTCCCAAAGGTAGGCTGTAGGCCCCTCTCAGAGGATGGGTTTCTTCAGTCTATAGCTTCAGAAGTGAGAGGTTTTCACACTTATTTATGCTTATTGCTTGTTACAGGTTCTCCTGGACAATCCTGAAAAGCACCTGTAAAAATGGTTTTCCTTGGAGTTTTTCCAAGTTCTTGCCATGCTGGTTTTTTTTGTGACTCAGGAATGGGAACTCCTGTAACAGGCTGGTTTGTTTCTATGTACAGAACTTAGAAAACATGTCCATTGTTTGTCAAATTCTCAATCCATTTGTCCCTATTCAGAAAGCTCCAGCTTGACTTGTGACTTCGTATCTTGTAGCAGATCAGAGATTTCAGTGGCCCTTTAGCACTCTCAGATTGTTACTCAGCCAATTTCAGGTCTACTTTTTTCCCTTTCCAGTCAAATCTCAAAGCAATGAGAGGACTTCCACAAAACCTCAGAACTGAGTTTGCCTTGACATGCAGCTGGGAGAAGCCAGAGACAGGTGTTACTTTTGAAAGGGATGTTTTCAGAATGCTTTCCATCCTGATTTAAGAAATGTTTTCTGTTCAGAAACATCACTTCAGCATGTTTTAAGCACATAGTGAAGCCAGGCAAGTCAGAATTCTGTTCACATGCCTGAGTGTGATCCTGAATCTTTTCCTCTGTTGGTGAGAAAGATTCCTTGTTATTGTTTTCACTGCTCTGCATTTTTTCTATGCTCACTTACACCATCATTTGTTTATCAGCAGCCAAGTAAACTTAAGGCAAACTGCAGTTTGTTTAATCACTGCCTTGAGAAAACTGTAAGCTGATCCTTGTATAAATGAGCAGGCACTAGAATTTGCTTTAACAGTTTTCAGTCCCTTTGGTAATGCAGAAATTTTCTTTGATTTTTGCCAAGTGTTTTTTTTTTTTTTTTTTAAACTCAGTGTTTTTAGGTAATCACTATTTAGCTGGCCTATGTTCTTGGATTTTCCTTTTTTTCTCCTTCCCAGGAGATAAACCCAGTAAAATCCTCCCCTATTGAAGTCAGTGGCAAAACTCCCACTGAAGCCAGGGTTTTACTCAGCCAAAGAGTTTCTTGCAAATAAGGTATTTAGATACTGCACTCTGGGGTGATATTCATAAATTTAATGCTGTTTCCTCAAAATAAAAATTCATACATGTTAGTGAGCCTCTGTGTGGCTCCCACAGAAATGCTTTTCCTTGAAAACCTATTCACTGTCCTGGAGCTTAATGCTTTCACCAAAATCCATAAGGCAGCAGTGAACTCAGCTGCCCTGACTGCTTTGCATAGTGCCAATAACATCATCAGTGGTTTGAAAAGGAAAATAAACAAAAAAACCCACAAATGGGAAGGCTTCCTGCCTTCCTGCCTGGACAGGTGGGACACACTCAGATATGTCACACTTGGGTAAATCTCAGCTAGACAGTGGTGCCAGACATTAATTTCTGAATCTTCAGGTCCCAGAATCATTGAGATTGGAAGAGACCTCTGGGACCATCGAGTCCAAGCTGAGCCTGATCCTCACCTTGTCCCCAGCCCAGAGCTCTGAGTGCCACATCCTTCCCTGGACACCTCCAGGGATGGGCACTCCAAACCTCCCTGGGCAGCCCCTTCCATTGCTTAACAACCCTTTTTCATGCAGAAATTCCTCCTGATGTCCAAGCTGAACCTCAAGTGAAGCCTGAAGCCACTTCCTCTTGTCCTGTCCCTTGTTCCCTGGGAGCAGAGCCCCACCCCAACCTGGCTTCAATCTCCTTTCAGGCAGAGAGAAATAAATCCTCCCCTGAGCCACATTTTCTCCAGGCTAAACCCCTCTGCTCCCTCAGCAGCTCCTTATTTCACTCACAGGTATCTTTAGTTAGGTACTGACCCTGGAATTGCTTCTGCATGAGCCACACTTTGCACTTGGCTCCCAGAATTTTCCTATGCTGGCCTCACAAGGTCTGCTCAGACCTTTGAGTTTCTCTCTGGCCCCAGAGTGAAGATCCCCAGCTCACCAAAGGCCTCTCATGGATGAGGTTGCCCAGCAGGAAATAATTTGTCCCCAGGCAATGGAAAGTTCAGGTGAGAGGGTACAACAGGGACCTGTTCTCCTGTGGCAAGGCTCCTTTTGGGGCAAGTTCTCACATACTGGCTCAGGGCCCTTTTACCTGTGCTGAAATAAGTAATTTAAGAAGGAAGCAGGGTTATTTTGTGTTTAGAGTACCCCCAGGACTCTCCACTTCCATGGTGATTGTTATTTTTGTCTTACCTGGATGACATTAAACAGCCAGCTTTGCAAGGACCATGGTGCTGTGCATCTTTAAATTTGAAAAGATTGGGCAGGTTTCAGCTTTTTATGTCTGTCTTCCACTCAAACTGGTTGTTCCACACAGAGAGATGCACAACAAGAGATCTGTGATATGACCTAACCTTTAAAAAATGACTGCTGAGTTTGAATATCTCTGTGCCTCCAGGCCCCTGTGGGCAACACTCAATACATCCTGAAAATTATTCCTCTTAAAGGTGTCTCTGGATAGGCATCCAGGAGGAAAAGGCACACAAAATCACAGGTCAGCAAGCTGAGATCAGGAACTGCAATTAGAGATGTGCATTCTCACACATGCCAGCATGCACAGACTGCAAGTCTCACTGCAAAGCAAACAGGTAAATTCTACCTATTGTTAAACTGCATGCCAAACCCACATAAAATGTGCCTAATTATGCTACATGAGCTCTAAAAATAAAATATTAAGGTAAAATACTACCATAGTCTTTATGCAAGCACTTCAAATGGAATACATAATACAAAATATTGATTCAAGAGGGGTTGGCATATTGAAAATCAAATGAGTTTTTGCCATTGCTGAGAGCACAGGAGCCCAGTGTAATCAGCCTGTTCAACTAATCATTACAGCAGTGCTGTTTGTGGCACTCTACTTAACAGTCTGTCAGCAATTCTGTGAAAAAAAAAAAAAATCTTATTTTCCAGGGATTTTTATTTCAGCCATAAAAGGCTGCTCCAATGTGAAATTAAAAATACATGTAGAGATGTGAAAGAACAGAGCTTCCCAACCCCTCCACCCAAGTGGCTTTTGGAAGGTTTGATGCTGGGTCACCAAGGACAGCAAGAATTTTGCCTTTTATGTCAGTAGGAGTAGAATTGGGATGAAAGGGTCTTCTGGTGATTAATTGCAGTCAACAGGAGCTTTGCTTTTTGACCTTACCTGAGCTTAGTTTTGCCAATGTGTTTTAATCACCACTGTGTGGGGAACTCTGAGGTACCTCTTGGAGGAGTGTTTTTTGGCTAAAATAATTGTTTCCTCTCTGCTAACACCCTTGGAAAAAGATTTTCTGGTGTGACAGTTTAGTCAATGAGGGCCAGTGCTGCAGCCCAGGATCCAAGTCCAGTAAAAGCTGTTTCCTTCTGTGCCAAAATGGAGCTTTTCCACCACAGCATTTGTGCTGAAAGCTGGCACCAGAGGCAGCAGACTTCAGGACAGGGAAGTAATGTATTAATTTGAACACTCCTGACTACTCTGCAAGATAAGATTTGACACCCAGCTGGACCAGATCCTGAGCAGCCTGATCTGATCTTGATGCTGGACCTGACTGGTGGGGGTGGAGGGTGGAGCAGGAACATCTGAGGTGCTTCCCCCCTTCCATTATTCTGGGTCTCTGGGAAGATTTGCAAGACTCTGTAACCTCTGCTGACACTGAGGGCTGGTCAGATCCCAGTTTAGGGTCAGCTGTGAGGATCAAACTTTCTCTTTAGGACATTTAGAGTCACAGTTTGCTTTGGGCCCTTGGCACAGATTGCCCAGAGCAGCTGTGGCTGCCCCATCCCTGGAAGTGTTCAAGGTCAGGTTGGATGGGGCTTGGAGGAACCTGGGAGAGTGGAAGGTGTGGTTTGGAACTGGATGATCTTTAAGATCCCTTCCAAACCAGGTCAGTCTATGATTTTAGGATCATAGATGTGATTAAGCTTGCTGGAGAATTGTCTTGGATCACTGTTCCATCTCCAAAATGAGTGATTAATCTGACAAGATTTGGATTCAAATTATTCATTTTCTTCTCTCTTTGGGGACCACTTAAAACTTTATTTATACAAAAATTAACTTGAATTCAAGTGTTGAAGTGCTTCTGGAGGTGTTGCCTGTAGAGTTACATTAGCAGTAGTACTGGAATAATGTTCCCTTTCATTTTCTCTGAGCTGCTAAAGCTGCATTGATGTGGTGGAGGTTATTGAAAGGTTTTTTTTTACATTTCTTAGACAGTGACTAAGACATAGTTTAGTAGCTAAAAGAAAATTATCATAATCAAGGGGCACGTGAACAAAGTACACCACAATGCCATAAACCTTGCTAGACCTTAATGAGATTCTAATTAACTATTTGCAGTCATGTAATATAAACCACACCAGTCTCTTTGTTCAAAAAAAAAGAAAAACTACCAATGTGATGAAAGAAATATCAGTTGCCAAGTAAAAGTAATGAGTTTTTTGGAAGTTGGCAAGCTCTCTGAGGCAGAGAGGGGAGAATATGACCCTGGGCAAAATTTGAAGTATGGTGACTTGGTGAATACTCTGACTTTACTTCCATTCCTAAAATGGGACAGCAAGCTTGTATTCAAGTTGTGACAGATAATATCAGAGTGGGAAAGTAAAAATGAACAGACAGAAAGCTATGTCACTTTGCAATATTAAATGTTTTAACAAGTTTACCTATAGTACAAAAATAAACCAAAAAATCTGTATTCACATTGATGGGAACACTCTCTAATTTTTTTTTTTTTTTAATTTACTTGTTTATGAAGTTTTCAGCATGTAGAGAAAAGCCTTTCTCAAATTCCACACAGCTCTTTCCTCCTTGTCTCATTACGTTCAGACATGTACGATCCCTGAGTTACTGGGAGCTTCCAGCCATCTTGCCCCCCTTTAAAATGCTTATTTTCCTCCATCTTTGCTGCCAGCCTTTTAGTGACTGCTGTTGCCTTTTCTGGATGTGATATTATCCTTTGGTCAGCAGTTGAGGTAATTTCTAAGCTTTGAAAAATGGCTTGCTTATAATGCAAAAAAAAAAACCAAACAAAAAAACCCAAAAAAAACCAAAAAAAGGAAAGAAAAGGTTGTTCTCTTGTGTGGATTTTAAAAATAAATAAACAAACAAAGAAACAGTAGCTTTTGTGCTCAGCCATTTTGCAGCCTTACACCTTCCTCCTGAGTCAGCTCCTGTGCTTGTTTGCTCCATCATTATCCTGGCGGAAAAATGTCAGAGTGATGGAATACCTATGAGCAACTTCCAGAGAAAAAAATCAAGGGATTTGCTGAGCAAGCACGAGATGTGTTCCACAGAGAATCCTAATATCTGACAGAAAATCCAGGGCAGGAGCAGGTCCCCTTGCAAGGTGGCATCACTGGTGGAAGCATGACTGTCTCAGGAGCAGGACTGCTTCTTACAGGTTTTATTCTTCTTCTTTTATTCTTCTATGGGTTGTGGCAAGACCCAAAGATACATATATATAAAAATATAAAATNAATCTTTAATTACATGGCTCCATACTAATTCTGCCACAGGCAGGCTGTGCCCTTCAGCCTATGCAAGAGGCAGAGCCCTTGGAATGGGGTGAAATTCTTTGTGACTTGGCTGATTTTTGCAGGGTTTTCTGTCTGTATTGCTGAGCAAAGCTTAGCATCTGCAAAACAAAATAACCTCGCCGAATAATATTTCCCTTCCTCAACCCCTTTTCTGCCCTTCCTACAGACAAGTGGGGCAGCTGCAGACAAGTGAAAATTTGAGAACAAAATAGAAATATTCCTCTTGTCTTCTGCTCACATGCCTGGTATCTCTGTAGGAGGTCTAGAAATTTTAGGAGGAAACCCCATTTAGCACCTCCATCCCTAGAGTGGTGTTTGTTCAATGGTAAGGCAATAATTTATTCTATATGACACCAGGAACTTGTAAAGAGATGGAGCAGGCCCAGCTTCACCCATGTAGTTGCCCAAATGAAACATGGAACATGCCAGTCTGCATTAGTGAATTGGAATTTTCACTTTTCTCTTGATGTTAGCCCTTAGCCAAACTCAACCCCACAGCACATCACTGGGGCTTAGAGCAGGTCAGCCTTCCTCTGCCTGCTCATTATGGTTATTGAGATTCAATAAAATGCCTAGAACTTCAGAATGGCTATGATGAGGTTATTTTTCTACATGGTCAGTTGTATTTTGTAGAGAAGAGTCCAAAAATCTTTGACTGAAACTTCTTGATGGAGGCTGTGAAAGCTCCATAAGTTGGTCATTGCAGTTCAGTAAGTACAAAAGCTGCTGAAATGGGGTGAGTTTGAGTGGAAAGTTCTGGAAAATCTTCTTTAGCTGTAATGCTGCATTACCATTCTGCATCCAGGACAACATCCATCCGTCCATCCATCCATCCATCCATCCATCCATCCATCCATCCATCCATCCATCCATCCTGCACTGGAGGGAGAGGGGAGGCTTTAACCATCTGATGTAGGGCCAGAGGTGGTTCTGCATTATCTGACCCACACCATCACAGCCGTGGAGAAATATTCATCATCTGTGTGAGCCAAAAAGAGAAAATCCCCAGACTAGGGAGCCCCAGAGCTTTCTAATCCAGGTGGAAACCAGCAGGATTTGGCCTACAATTCCTACTGCACATAGCAGGAGTATGCTCACATCCTCAGGGAGGAGAGTTAAGGTTTGTGCCCCACATTGCTTTAAAAAGTAAAACAAATCAGCTTCCTGTTCCTACTCTGATTTAAAACGAAGAGGAGAAGATGTTCTCCTGCGTACTGCCTGTTTTCTCACACGTTATTTTCTTTAGGAAAACTGGCTCTTTTTTCACTGTTAATTATTGTGTTCCACTGACAGCAAAACTGCCAAAATTCTTTGTGGATGTGGAGGAATTAATTATTTTTTAGCTCAGGTCTGAGAGCATCAAAAAGGGGAAACTTGAAACCTTTGTTCTGTGCAGTTTTATTCCGCCCAGCTCTGAAGAACACAGAACGACTGCGTTCACTGGAGAGAGATGTACTGTATTATTTCAGGGGTTTATTGTTGCCAATATAATTTGGGAATGTGCTTTGCTCCCCATGGAAAAAGAACTGTTTCACGATGTACTGTACTTTCTCTTCTGAAGTTCTGGGTCCTGCTGGATGCAAGCGGTTTGGAGAGGACATTCATTCTCCTACAAAGTGGATAAAAATTACTCAGTGGACGTCTCCTGGTCGCACACGGATCCTGTTTCTCCCACAGTGGAACCCACAAATAGCTCTAGCAATGTCTGCTGTCTCCTGTTTCTCCCTATTTTCCATAAGGCCTGGAATCATGCAGGTGAAGGGGAGGTGGCTCTCAAGCTCAGGGTTGAATGATTGCACAAAGCAGGGGGCTTGAACAGCCTTTCTCTGTCCCAAATCCCTCACAGGCAAAAACTGGCATGAGAAACCTTTTTTTCCATAGGAATTCTGTGCTGGGAAGTGCCATGAGAATGTGTCAGTAACATGGGATGGTGTAATATGTCAGTAATATGGGATGTGCTGAACAAAATATGAGCCCCACAGAGGCTGACCTGGCCTGGGAACATCTGATTCAGGGGTGAGGCCAAAGATCTGACCACTGATCCCACCTTTAGTCAGGAACTACAGCAAGGGAATTCTCACCACAACACCACTTTCAGAACTGTCCTTCCAGGAGTTATGAGATGCTCTATGAATTGATGTGGGTGGGTGAAGGTGCTCAGGGATATTTTTGTGTTTCTGGAGATAGAGGGGAGTTTTCAGTTCTTTTTAGTCACATTTCAAACAATAAAAATATTTTTGGTTGCATTAATTTTAAGAGGCCTTATCTCTAAGTAGAGAAAAACATTATCAATAGGAATGAAAAGAAGATAAAAGAAGGCTTTTATTTTATCTTTTTTTCAAGAGGAACACAAAGGAAATTTTGGAGGAAATCTTATTTCTAACCAAAACAGGAGAAGGTCCTCCAATCAGCAGCTGTCATGCAGCTGATTTTTGTGCCTCACACTCACATCTCAGGGGTGTTGCACACTGTAATGACCACGGTGTCTTAACAAGCAAAACCTCTCTCCAGTGACCATGAGATGGTGACAACCAAAAAGTCAACATCCAGCCAGGTCAGATGTCCTGTCCAGGACTTCTCTTTCTGATCTGTTAAAATAAGGCAGAGTGACTGTGTGTGTTTGGGCTCAAACTGCTTTCTTTTTGCTCAGGGTTGAGGGGTCTTTGATAAATTTGAGAACAGTGTTCTGACCCTGCCAACTTTTCCAAAGGAATGCAACCACTGTGGTGTGGTTTGTTTAGGATGGAGTTATTTTCTGGGAGAAGTTACCCCTAAAAAAAATGTTTCTTGTTGACTATAATTTTAGTTAAAGTGGATAAATGCCCACCATCCAAACACATATTTTTGTTCCAGAAATGACCTGATGTGGCAGTCAGTAAATGGTCTGGCTGACAAAGTGGTGATCAATGAGAGGTTGGACTCAACAGTCTCAGAGGTCTTTCCCAACCTAAATGATTCTGTGTTTTTTTTTAATAATTGAAATAAACTTTTAGCCCAGATTTTGTAACCTAAAGACATACAACTTACTTACTATATTCCCATATACTCCTCTATCAAACTCTACTAGAACAACTAATTTACATTTAAAAGCCTTTTTTTTTTTTTTGGATTTAGAATAAATATGGCAATGAAAAATGTCATGCCTCTCTAAGAGGGGGAAAAGTCATGTTCTCTTAAAACCTGAATTTTAATAATTTTAGAGTGAAAGTTAAAATTAGATTAAAGAGAGATTTTAGAGCAAATAGGTGCAGAAACCAGGCAGGGAGAGTAATTTAACAGATCCCTTATTTTCAACTGGAAATTTTGTCACACAGTAAAAGCTTCATCCTTTCCCTCACATAAAGAGCTTTGTCAGGAAAGTTTGCAGAAGCAAAATGTTATGCTTTACTCATCTCACAAATGGATCTCAATCTCTTGTAACCTTAATAGCAAAGGTTACGTAAGGATTGTTCAAAATTCAGTTTTCATAAGGAAAAACCCTGGAGAACAAATGATATTAGTCCCGAGGATATTACTTTTACTGCATATATGTGACTGTAACAGACTGAGAGCAAAAATCGATGGCTTATCCGCACACCAAGTACCCTGGAGATTATGAAAAAGCAGGGCCTGAATAATTATTTTACTTTCTGAATAAGCACTGGGAAAAACATAAAACAAAAGCAGCAAGAAAAAAAACCCAAAAATAAACCCCAACCCATTCTTTGTGCCAGGTTCAGTGCTTGCAGCCCTTGGCCTTATTTTCCCAATGTCTGTGGCAATGCTGCAGAACACCTGGGCCTGAGGGAACACCAGCCTCTTCCTCAGGTGCTCAGCAAGAATATGAGAAATGCAGGTTTTTTCTCCAGTGCAGATTTCCTGAGTGATCCTCAGGAATACATTTAATCTCCCTTTGTATCAATTCCCTATACTACAAAAGGGGGCTGTTGTTTCACATTTTTTTCAATGATGTTTTGAAAATGTATGGTAAAAATTTAAGAAGGTATTATATATATATATAATTTCTTCCTTCCTTTTTTCTCTTTTCTTTTAGTTGCCTTTATTTGTGATTTTGGTAGAAAGTAATGATTTCATTCCTGCCTGTGGTGTCTTGAGAACTAATTGCATCAGGGTTCTTTTTCTATGTAAGGCAATTGGGTTTCTCTTCTGGCTAGAAGCAGTATATTTACAGTGGAAACTGCCCTAGAAAATACACAACCTGAGTGGCTTGTTGTAGTTTTATATGGTCATTTGACAGGGGAACATTGGTCTGCCAATTGTTGTAATTTAGCTCAGTTTCTATCATAAATTCTTTTTTTTTTTTTTACTAGCTGATCTGGGCAACAGATTAATGTTGGTTTTGAGTTGCTGCACAGATGACTCAGCTTTGCCAAAGTAATTTGCAGTGCCCTGTTTCTGGGTTCCTGTAAGTCAAGAGGGTGATTTTAAGGGTTCTTAATTCTCCCAACCTGATTCTTCTGCCCAGATCGATTCACAAATAAAATCCTGGCATTTGCTGTTGTGCCATGGAGTTGTTAAGTCAGGGTTATTCAACCTGCAACTGGTTTTACTATAAGACTGAGAGAAAGATAGTGTACAAGTTGGCAACTCTTCATGTTTAACTCATGTAGATGCAATGGATAAAGATATAGATAGATATAGATATAGAGCTATAGATACAGTTATTGATGTAGATATATTTATTGTTTAACAATGTTTTTTCCCTCTGGAAGTTCCTTTGGTGCTGGGGGATGGCAAGCAGCTCCTCAGACTTAAGGGTCAGTTTAAACATTTGTGTTGGGCACCACATCCCCACCAAATGATGGGAACTCTTTATTCAAACCCCCCCAAACTCATTTCCAGCCTATGACAGCCCAGGAGCTCAGGGCACTTGGCCACATGGGCAAGTGACATCGTGGCTTGGCGGGGTGAGTGGCAGCTTCAGTCACTGGAGGTGACGAGTGTGTGTCAGCTTGTCATGGCTGGGTCCCGTTTTCCCTCCTTGTTTCAGCCATTCCCTTTTCATCACAGGTTTCCTCTTTTGTCTTTCCCAGGCAGCGTTGCCATAGCAACAGTGTCTCTTGACCACCCTGCCTTCCTCCCACCAGGGCCACCCCTGCCAGCCTCCCACCTGAGAGGTTTCACCCACCCCAGGAGCTCTCCCTTCGAGCTCTCCCTTCGATCTTTCTGAGCGCGCGCACGCGAAGTTGACGTCCTCTGCTCTTGAGGTGTCTCTGGACGTTGCAAGTGGGGCCACTGGGCTGGAATCCAGTTTTGTGTTGCTAACTGGCACAATTCTCCATGCTGAGTGTCTGCAGGAAGCTGCTCTTGAGCAGTTCGGCCAAAACTCGAGGGATCTGTCAGCGTTTGTAGGCAGGGATGTGGCAGGGTAGACACAATACTCTGGTAACTTCAGTGTTTGAATCTGTCTTTTCACAAGCCAAGAGCTTTTCTGAAGTGACTAGCTTATGATTTTGATTCGCAGAATCCTTTTCTCTTGGAAAAAACACACTTCTTCAATATCCTTTTGGTAGATCAAATAGTAAACAGCCCCTTTTCCCTCCTGAAAATCTCTGTATTTAGACTTGACCTGAGCCTAATGCTGTCCAGCATCACTTTGCCAAGGCTAAAGCCACAACTTCAAACCCACTTCCTATTTATAGGACAGAGTTTTTTTCCAGAAAAAATATACAAATAGAATCATAGAATGGCTTGGGTTGGAAAGTACATTAGAGATCACCTAATTCCAGCCCTGTGCCATGGGCAGGCACACCTCTCACTGGACCAATTGACTCAGTGCTCCATCCAACCTGGCCTTGAACACTTCCAGGGATGGGGCATCCACAATTTCTCTGGACAACCTGTTCCAGGGCCTCACCACCCTAACTGTAAATAATTTCTTCTGGAAAAGCAATGTTACTGGTTCCTCCTCAAGCACCTTCCTAAAGCCTTTTTGATTTATTGAACTTTTGAACGGGATCCATTCAGCAGTTGTAAATATTTCTTCTCAACAAGACCTCAGTGTATAGAAGGACCTTTTATAGGGTTTGATGAGTGTGTTGAAATGATTAATTAAGAAAATGTTTCCACAAATATCTAAATGCATAATCAAATATATTTTTAATGAATTATGTAACAGTCTGTCACAACAGTCTATTTATGTGAGACATTTCCATTTGACATGAAGTAATGCAGCTGCTTATTAAAATAAGGATTAATCTTGTGTGTGTTACATTTCCATGCCATTTTATACTTTATCACAAAGAAATGCAAGGTCAGACTTTAGTTATAAACTTCCATATGTGGTGTAGCTAATGAAGAGATAAATGGGTCTGAAATGGGTAGAAAAGAATATCTAGAGAGAAAATATCTGGGAAGAGGTGATATCATCCATTCTGGAGAACCTGAATCTAAGCTGAAATTTCTATGAGGAACAGAACTAAGGCTGCAGAAGAAAATTGCATGGTAACATGTTAGTAAACTGAATTTCCTGTGAGTCATGAAATCACTGGATATCTGGGCCTGGGATTCTGCCTGACATTGCTAAAAATACTGACCCAAGATACTGCTGTATCTATTGTCCAGTGATCCAGTAGATAATAAGTGGAAGGCTAGTAATAAAGTTGGTGAAACTGGTAGCCTCTTACTCTAAATGATGGAGTGGATAGGGTTGTATCCAATATATCTAATAATTTTAAGCAGAAGCATAATAGACTCTAAATTAGCTGGTACTAAAGAGTCCTTAGGGAAATCATTGTGAATAATCCTCTGAAAGCATCATCTATTGTCTGTAGGGTTCAAAAAAAGCAAGTTTGATCGTGAGAAAAAGATAAATAAATACAAACTGGAAAGAAAAACCTTGTGTCTGTGCTAAACTCCTTGGTGAATCTATATCCTGAACATTTTACAATCCTGGTCATGGTTTCTCAGAAAAAACCTCAGTGAATAAAAAAGGTATGGAGAAGGGAAGGAAAGATGGCCAAGGACACAGAGTAAACTTGTCTGCTGAGTGAGAACAAAGTATGCTGTATTTTTATCTTGGAAATGAAATCAGTACTAACATGGGTAACATGGATGCTGTGAACAGTGTGCATCGGGAATAAATTTTGGGCTTCCTTATCATACCAAAGTTAGGTGATACCCAGCAAGATGATTAGGTAATACATTAAGACATACACAAAAAATAGATTTTAATAGACTGTTTTATTTGTGTTGTAGAGTTCACAGCCACAGGATGCTGTGGTGTTTAAACTACAACCAGTCTTGAAAGTAAAAAAAAGTGGATCAAAACTTCATGGACATACCTTTGTCAAGAAAAGAAGCTCAGATGCAGCTGAGGCTGAGGACCTGTCAGGTTTGTTGGGACAGTGGGGACACTGGGGACACTGCTCTGTGCCCTTTCCAGGGCATCCACCACTTGGAGTGGGAGACCTTTCATCCATGTGAGCTTTTGATCTGTGAAACACAGCTGCTCCCATCTACCCTCTGATGTGATAAGATGGAGAAAAAATGTTTCTCTTTACAGGTGAATGTGTTTTTCTCAATTTCTATATTGATGGATTTATGTAGACATAGCCACTGCCCAAAATAAACATCTAATTGCTCTTTGAGATAATATTTTCACTAGAAAAAAAGTATTTAATCAAATTTAGTATTTTTTTTTATTAAGGAAATTACTAAACCAAGTTATTTCAACAGTTAAAAAATTTAAACAAGTATTTTAAAAATAAATTATTTCAATCATTTCATTTAAGTGAGAGGACATGAGGTTTCTTGTTAACATATCTTAGAAATACCCCAACCTATCTAGTAGCAGTAATAAAATGAAATAGAATAGGTCAAATTCCTGTAGAACTATATAGAGGTTGAATTTGATTTTAAATAATGCTTTACATCCTTTCTGTCAAAGCACTCAGAGTACTTTGGACTTACATGGCTTAAATCTCAGCTGGGTTTTGGAAGCTTTTTTATGTATCACCACAAAATGGTATTTTTCAAGTTCGTTTTTGTAGGCTTTTTTCCTCCCTGTTGCTTTGGGTATGAATTACTTTTCCATTCCTGGTAACTAAAGTCCTGGGTGGCATTCACTGTCTTGAAGTATCAACAGGAAATGTAAAAATTACAGTTTATTTTGTTTCAGCTGGGTACCTTTAAAAACGTTTGTAGACACTGCAGTTCTATTGAGACTTTCAGTGAACTGTTGCACGTTCCTTAATTACAGAGAAAATCAGGTCAAGAAATGGATTCTATCCCCAAAGATTATTTTATTCCTGCTAAAGCCAGGCTGTGGTAAGAAATAGCACATCCCTTCCTTTCCCTTAAGATAAATTTCAGTTTGCACTGTCAGAGACCAGCATGTGATGTGGAACCTAAGCCAACCTGTGGGCAAAACATCTCCAGGCAGACATAAAATTATACCAGGAACAAATCCCCTCCGTGTATATGTATGAATTTCACTTTTGTTTGGAATAATCGTGACATAGCTTCATCATTGATACCTGCTTGAAGATGTGGATGTCCCTGCTTTCTGATACAATTCTGAATGAAGATGTGAATGACTCCTGGTCTTCATTTTTTCAGTTTTGGGGGAGCAGAGGAACGAGGCAGATGGGAGCTCTTATTATGTTCCCACTGTTTATGCTGGGGAGCTGCAAGTGGGATGTCACATCCTCCTTCATCCGTCACAGTGAGTCAATGCATGTGAAGAGTTCAAGATGTTCCCTTCAGCAAAGAGAGGCAGAGCACGCCAGGGAGAGGAGCTTGGAGGTTTTGTGTTCACAAATAACTGCAACTACTTCAGGATACATCACAAGTGCAAACCTGAACAACTCAAATCTCTCCCAAGGTCGAGCGGCAGCGCTCGGGGAAAAACAACCAAGGGTGAAATGTGCCAGCCCCAACCACTGCTCTGTTTTGCTTGTCCCACCCAAGCTAGGGGGAAGAAGGAGGCATGACTCAGAAGAGACAATAAAAATTATTAGCAGTATGAAAATGTTCCTTGACAGAGTAGATTATACAAGGTAAAAGTAGATAATTCCTCAAATGTATAACGCATGGTCGGTCTGCAAGAGAAAGTGTGATAGAGATGATGGTAACAACTTCAAAATCTTCTATCAGGTTATTTTTCCTTATATTATTCTACACAAAAAAAAAAAAAAACCCAAAAAACCAAAAAAACCCACCAAAAACCCTGATGGAACTTATAACATCACAGAATGGTTTTGGTTAAAAGGACTTTAAAGATCATCTCAATCCACCCCCCTGCCATGGGCAGGGACACCTTCCACTAGACCAGGATGCTCAAAGCTCCATTCAAGCTTTCCTTGAACATTCCCAGCGTTGGAGCATCCACAGCTTCTCTGCTCCAGTGCCTCACCACCCTCCCAGTGAAGAATTTCTTCATAACATTAAAAAAGCTCACTGCTTTTCTTTTACATAGAAAAAACCTACTGCTACAAGATATTATTAACCAGCATGCTGATAGCAGTGAAAAGAGCTACAGCAGAGGATGAAAAATGGAAGCACTTGTTTTCCAAAGGATGCAGTTTTATGAGAGCCCAACACTTGCACTTCAGGATATAAATTAAGAACTAATTAACTTTCATCCTAGTCATGAGGGTGTTTATTTCTTGCACTCTGTAGCTCTCTGTAGAGCCTTGTCAGACACTGGGCAAGGCTGGTGACATGTCTGATGACATGTGAACATGCTTGGTTGGTTGGATCATGGTGTAGATAACACCAAGGCTATGGATACAATCCCTGTGTGGGTAATTTACTTAAGATTTGGACTCCATGATCCTTGTAGGTCCCTTCCAACTCAGAATATTCTGCAAATCTGTGAATGGCCTGACTGTAGATATGGCAACACTCCCACAATTTGGACAGCATGGGGTTGGGTTGTTCCTCTTGTGTTTTATCTTATATGCTTGTCAATCCCAATGGTGATAAGTATGAAGAGGTTATGCTTTCAGGAAGCTTCATGTACTGAGCTGAGGCTGAAATACAGAGCAAAGCTTAGAAGGCAAATTCTTGGAAGGAAACAGAATGTGAATGGTGTTAGGTTTGGGATCAAACCCCAGTCATCTGATCCATTCTGCATTACATGGAGTAATTGTCAATAAAATATTCTCTGAAGTGTTGTCTCATGATACTGTCCAGGCCAGAAAGGCTCTTAGTTGTTCAACATAAATATACCAGAACTGTGGTCCATAAAAATGTGTGGAATTGTTCATCTGACCTCACAGCTCTTTCTTTTCAGTTTAAAAACCTGAGCATTTACCAGGTTCGTGGCCAGAGTCTGCAGCCTGCACTGAGAAATGTTAATGCAGCAACATTGCCAAATTCTATGGAATGCAAAAAAAACTTGGAGAGAGGTCAAGGTTTTCCAGTGGTGTTGGCAAAGCTGAATGAAGGCAGCCTTGGGGGAAATATGATCAGTTCTGATGGCAGTAAAGGGTGGAGGAAGGCTAAGATGAACCTCTGAGGAGAACTGGATGATGT
The DNA here is from genome assembly GCA_013397555.1 of Urocynchramus pylzowi. Taxonomy (NCBI): domain Eukaryota; kingdom Metazoa; phylum Chordata; class Aves; order Passeriformes; family Fringillidae; genus Urocynchramus; species Urocynchramus pylzowi. The sequence continues at coordinate 618,373 of VZRH01001124.1, read as the reverse complement.
AGGCTGGAATAGGACCACAGCTTCAGGAACTTGCAGACAAAATAAATATATCTGGATGGGTTCCTGGAATTTCTGTGATCCTGGGAGAGATCTGTGGGGTTTGTGGGGTCTTGTGCAGACTTTGGAAGGCTGTTGGTATTCACAGGACTATTTCCCTCTCTTTCTTATCCCTGAAATTATAATTATCTGGAAGAAAACCTCCTGCTTCTTTATCTGGGACTGCTTCCCATCTGGTACAGTAGCTTTTCCCTCCTGCCCCAGGTGTTTTGAATGAGTTTTGAATGGTTTAGGCTAATTAAAGAATTACTGTCAAAGATATGGACAAAAGCAGGTTTAATATTAATGTGACCATGTTACCTGTGCATCCCTGACCAAATCCCCTCTGCCTTCTGAGTAGCATTCTCTTCCTGCTGTGGTCTCAGGAGCTTTTTCTGTTTCTGTTGCTGTGTGAGAGGGAGGGGACAGACCAGGGGCAAGGCCTTCCCCTGCAGCACAGAAAGGCAAAAAGAAGTGAGCAGTAAGAAACCAGGCAGGAGAGCAGTGGCAGAGGACTTTGGAGGTTGCTCAAATGCTGGACCTTCTCTCTCCTCTCATTCTCCAAAGCAGGGACCCTGGGGTGCTCAGCAGTCAGCTGCCTAAGGCAAATGTTGATTTTGGCTATACATAAATCCAGCCTATAATTGCCTACATTTGTTTGAGCTACACTCACCTCTATGGCTTACACCAATACTGTGAGTTCCCCTCATGCTGGGCACAATTTTTGGGGTGTTTGGCAGGACAAAAGGGAGGAGAATTAAAGAAGAGGGCTCTGGTGTCCCCAGTACAAAAAGGGCATTGATCTGCTGAAGAGAGTCAAGGGGTCACCAGGTTGATGTAGAGGAATGGAGCAACCCTGCTGTGAGGAAAGGCTGAGACATTGGGATTGTTCAGCCTGGAGAAGAGAAGCTTCAGGGTGACTTAATTGTGGCCTTCCAGATGGAGAAACACTATTTACAAGGGCCTGGAATGACATGAAAAGGGGAAATGACTTCAAATTGGCAGAGAGTAGGGTTAGATCAGGAAGAAATTCTTAGAGAGTGCTGAGGCCTCAGCTCAGATTGCCCAGAGAAGCTGGGGCTGCCCCAACCCTGGAAGTGTCCAAGGCCTGTTTGAAGCTCTGAGCAACCTGGTGATAGTGGAAGAACTAAGTGATCTTTCAGGTCCCTTCCAACCTAAGCCATTCTGTGATTACTGCTGCACCCCCAGAAAGCTCCTTCACATTGCCAAAGCTGTTTGTCTGAGACTTAGACAAACATCTTGGAAAAATACAGTCTCTTTTCTTGTGAGCATCCCACAGTCAAAGCGCAGGCACGTATTTATCAGAAACCTATCATGTACCAGATGGCAGAATAAAGTGGTTGTTTAAACACACTGTGACTTAGGGTAACCTGGCATAGCACATTCTCAAAATACGCCGCATGTGTTTCTTCACAGATCTCAACTTAAGTATAGCAATGAATAACTTCTTCAAAATCCTGGTACAACAACATGTCTTTTGTTTCCTGCATGTTATCTAAGAGCTGCTGCAGCAAATGCAAGGAAGGAGTTAGAGCTGGAAATCAGCTTTGCTGAAAACAGTGCTGAAAGTTTTCTTTTAAAATGTAGGCCTGCACCTTTGCTGTGGGTGAAATCCTCAGGGACTTGCCTTCTAGAGTCGACCCAAAGCACTCAGCTGCCATCAGGTTGTCTGGCTGCTCTCCTCCACAGGCAAAATCTGTGCCTTTCACAGGATTTGGCCCAGGACAGAGCTCTGCCTATGCATGGAGGTTTTGGTCAGGTGTGGCAGGAACATGTGGGAGAAGAACTGGGAGCTGTAGTAGGTTCTCATTCCCCTGTTTTGGGACTCTGTGAGGAAGTTTTGTCAGTCCATGTGGCCAAAATAATCTTTGCCCAAAATCTGGCCATGAAGAACAGCCCTCACTCCCTGCCTTAGGGGTCTGTGTTAGACCTGCTTCTATTCATGCAGTATGGAAAAACCCAGCAGATTCACAAGACAATGATTGTGGTAAATGTCAATAAACAAAGCAAAATCTTTTTGGGGAAAGGTAACTTTCTCTCTGTTTGCTGTGTGTCACTGCCTTGTACTGATGTGTCAATATTCTGGGTCTCAGAGACCTGGATGAACTGCCCAAAACTTTAATCATTGATAATCTGCACCAATTTCCTCGGGGTGAGCTTCTCTGAGATTTTGACCAAACCCAGCACTTCAGAAGAAAACGTTCTTATTGAATTTTGACCCATATCCTTGCCTGGTTTCCAAATTACCCTTTTCAGTTCCTAAATCTTCAAGTAGAGAGAAAAATGGAAAACATTTCACATGAAGATTTGCTACAGTTTGATTGTTTTCCCTTCTCTCTCTGTTACATAACTGTTTTTCCCTTCACTTGGAAGAAGTGTTATTACTCACATGTGATGCATAATCCTCTCCCACACCTCCCATCTCTGCTTTCCCTCCTGAGCATGATCTTCTAAATTCTCTGACAATGTTTTTTGAATTACTTTCTGTGTCTGCTGATGCTGTGAGGGGAATACAGGCAGCAGAGAGCAAGGAGGTCTCTACTGTCGCTCTCCTGCTGTCTGAGGAATTATGAACTAAATTTTGCTTGCAGAATCTCCACCTCAAATAGAGGCCAAAGAGACTTTCAGACCTCAGCTGGTCTTCCTTATAACAAATGTTGTTTGCCAGATTTATTGGTTTGATGCCAGTGAGAGAATCTGCAGTCGTGGCTCTCAGAATCCAGCGGGTGACAGTCGGAACAAACTGAGTGGGCTGGATCTGAACGTGACTGCAAGACAATAAACACAGAACTCTCACTGCAGCTACTTGCACACAATCTCTCTCTAGAGAAAAAAAAAAAACCCAAAACAACAACTTTTAAATCTGTCAACAATGGTTTTATCAGGAGACAAGATTTCTTGTGAGAAGTACCCCGTTCTGTTAAGCATATGGTCAACAACTTGCTGTGTCAAACGAGCAGTAGCACATGTCTGGGAAATGCAAAACACCACAGGATCAATGAAAGCAGAGGAAATGTTCAGCAACCAAAAATGTATTGGAATGTTCTCTCCTGTCAGTGCAGGGCCCAGCATAAAATCTCAATGTTCTTGACTCTGTTTAGTCTTTTAACCTACTTGATCCTGTTTCTATCATTAAACGACTTAATCTTTGCCTTATTTATAATGCTTTGTAGAATTCTGCTTTGGTTTTTTTTAAAAATCTGTGTGTCACCACTGCTCTTTCTCTGTAAGCTAAGCATATGTCTTGTAAAATGGTTTGCCATTATCTGAAGGTTCCCTTTCCTTCTCCCCAGCTCTGAGAATTAAAGATGTTTCCTCCAGGTGTTTGCCAGAAATATACAATGATTTGGGACCAAATAACAAGGAATGACATCTCAATATTCTCTCAAGCCTTGTAATCTGTGGCCTTTTTGCTTTAATTTTTCTTCCTCTGTGATAACAGGATGGTGAGGGGGAAAGAAAAAAGGGGGCAAAATAAAGTATTTTTGTATTTTGATTTTAAAGTGATGACTTTAATGATGATGACTGGGCTCTGAAGACTTTTCTCAGAGTTGTGCTTCCTAGGACAACATTTTAAGGGCTGAGGAGACCCTGGCAAGAGAAATCCCCTGAAACATTGGGAGGGTAACCTTAGAGACACCTGGGATCTGAGGTCTCTAAAACTGGAAAGCACAGAGAGAGAATAATTCATCAAGTGCTATTCAGTAGTTAATTTTTACATCAACTAGACAACAAAAGAAAGAAAGCAAGTCATACTATCAAGATCAATAGTAGGATGGGATTAACTGAGTTTTTTCTTCACCATCCTAATTCATAAACAAATATGACACATGGAATTATTGATAAATGGCGTTCATGGGACTAATAGTCCATTCCTATCCTTTTAGGGTACTAAATGGGGTTGCTGAAATAGAAAAATAAAACTACACTTTAAAATAAAGAAATGTTTATTAAAGTAATTGAAAATAAGTAATTGAATAATTTAAACCAAGAAAGCCTAAAAAAAATAGATTAATAATACTTCATGAAGTAGAAAGGTGAGTGAAAGTATGTATCTTATTGAAATATAACTGCCACAAGTTTTAACAATATTTCCATTTTTATCTGAAAGAGGAAACTTTTTTTTACTGAATAGTCGTGCAGTGCTGCACTTTGTGGTCTATGACCAGGTCTCTTGGGCACTGCAGTAATTAGTAATGAATTAGTAAAAGAAATAATGAGTAACGTGGAAGGCAATGACTTCAGTAAGAAACAGGATTTCATCGTGGCATTATTTAGTCTATTACTAAGAGTACATAAAACTTCAAAGGATATTTTTATCCCATAGTTGCTAGACAAAAGTAAGTAATTATTGAGATAATTTAGTAATCAGACTTACAGGGATAATTATTCAATAATATGTGTTTATTTAGCAAAGAAAAATTGTCTCAAGCAATATTTTTTTCTAGTTAATATCAAAGATCCGTAAAAATAAAAATTAAAAAAAGAAAATAAATATAATGGATAGTACAGTGCAGTCTAATTAAGACAGTTAAATCTCCTAAGAAATATTCATACTAAGTCAAAGTATAGAATTTGCAAAGAATGTTCAAGGTCATTTGCCAGTGAATGCTCAAGGTCATACAGCATCTTTGTGCATGTTCCACAGAAGGTAGAATAATTTTCAGGAGGGTTGAGTTACAATAATTGTGTTTTGTATGACTGTCAAAATGGCTACAGGGGCTCAAATTTATTATAGGATTAGTGTTAAAAAGAATGGAAGGTAAAAAAATGAGTTCAGTTAAGTACCATATAAGGAAAAGTTGAAATTAATTAATATGAATATGGATTAAATGCTTTCAGGAAGTGCAGTGAGGTGTAGTGCTGGTGTTGTTCTGGAGATTAGAGATGCTCTCCCAAAGCATTGTCAAATGCAAAGCCCACATGACAAAAAGGAATAAATGCTGACCAATTTAAGGTGTACAAAAGAAAAGAAGAATAATAAACCCCAAACTCTGAGCTTTTGGTATTTATTTAGGGTAATCACTATCTGTTTTAATTATTGAGCAAGAATGGAAATACAGCAGGATTCAAAGGAATGTGGTATTTGCACACATTGAATGGCTTCCATAAATAGAAATGCAGAACACATTTAAAATGAATGTGAAAATGGGTCCTACTTTTTTTATTCAACGCAGCACAAAGGTTTAGAGCAAGACTCAGAATTATGGGGAATTTCTCCTTCCTTTGCCCCTCAAGCACACAGATGAGAGCTGTTATAAAAGGCAGTGAGGTGTTTTTTTTCTTTTGCTTGTGTTACTTGATATGCAAACACACATCAGAAGATGGGTTGGGAATGAGCTAAGCTGAACTTGTAGGAAAAGAAGGACAAAGCCTTGTTTAAATTAGTAATTAATTGCATTATGGTTAGTGTGTCAGTACAATGACTAAGGAGTATGGCTTTAGCAGGGCTAAAACCTTCACTGTCCTGACAATTCTTTGACCTTTAGAATGAAAGGCAGCCCTAAGACAATAAACTCAAAAATATGACTTAATACAGAGTACTCTTGGGTGAATACACTGCATATTATTGTCAGGCAAACATACTTGAAGAATTATGACTTCTTTGTACTTTAGCAATAATAAGACCAGTGGAAAGTGTAATTCAGTAAATTAGGTTATGATAAAATTCAGCTTAAAAAGCAAAATGCAAACCATGTCTTCTTATGGTTGCCACACGCTCCATGTGTATTGCTTGTGTAAAACAGATAATTAAAATAGTTACTAGGGAAAATTTGTCTCAGATATCAAATGCAAATCCCATAATCTGGACTGATTTTTCTTTTCCAGAGAACTGGAGGTTGCTTTGGAGTAGCCCCTTTCCTCTTTTGCTTTTCCCATAGTCTTCTCAGTTAATACATGGAATGAGAATTCTGCAGAGAAATCTGTCAGAGCATGCTAAGGGTATTGATTTTGGATATTCCTGAATTTTTAGAACTAGGATTTGGATTCCAGTCAGGCCACTGTTCTAGAAAAGCAGGTTTTTTTCACTCCTCAAGGACAAATTTTTGCATCCTTTGAAGCGCAGAAATTCCCAGCGGAGTTTTTTAGTAATAAATATTGATTCATCTTCTCTCTGTCCTTTGGACTAAATTGCAACAGCCTCTCTCTTAGATGTCCTTGCATTTTGTCATGTGATTGTTAGTTTATGTTGGTACCTTTGGCAGGAAAGCACCAAACCCACAAATCTCTTTCTCACCAGTCTGTCTTTGCTCACAAGGGAACAACCTCCTGCTGTGCCTTGAAGATTTCCTCCTTGAAGAATCTCCAGCCTTCCTGGACTTCTTTGCCCTTCAGCCCAGCTTCTCCTGTCAACCAGGCTCCCAAAAACTCTGAAGTCTGCCATCTAGAAGGTCAAGGTGGACGTTGTGCTGATCCCCCTCCTTACTTCTCCAAAAATTGGAAAAACTCTATAATTTGATTATCTTTCTGCCCCAAATAGCCTCCAACCATCACATCCCCCACCAGTCCATCTCTGCTCACAAGCAGGTCCAGCAGGGCACCTCCCCTGGCTGGTTCCCTCACCAGCTGTGTCAGGAATTACCTCCCACACGCCCCAGGAACCTCCTGGACTGTTTCCTCTCCACTGAGTTGTATTTCCAGCAGACATCTGGTGACTCCCAGCCATCCACAGAACATTTTATTGATTTCCTCACCCTGGCTGGGTGGTCTGTAACAGAATCCCACCATATCTGATTTCATCTTTGCCCAACTCTTACCCATAAACATTTGACCCTGTCATTGCCATCATTTAGCCCTAGGCAGCCAAAACTCTCCCTAACACACCCCACCACCTCTCCTTCCTTGCACTTCCTTTCTGAAGAGTTGCAGCCATCCATTGCAGCACTCCAAGTGTGGAAGTCAGCCCCCCATGTTTTCAGGATTGCAGCTGTATCCTGGTTTTCCAGCTGTGCAGTGGCTTCCTGCTCCTCCTGTTTGTTGCCCACATTGTGGGCAGTGGTGTAGATGAATTTCAGCTGGACTATTGATACTGCCACCCTCTTTTGGTGGTGACCATTCCCACACATGAATAACCCTTGTATCTTTTCTGCCACATGGATTTCCATCCCCTATCTCCACTGACATGGCAGACAGCAGGGCCTCACCATCACCATCCCCCAGGCTTAGCTCTAGTGAGCCTGGTTTATCTCCTTCCTCCATCAAATCTAGTTTAAAGCTCTTTCAGTGAGCCCTGTTAACTCCTTAACTCCTGCACAAAAGGTCCTTTCCCCCTTTAAAGACAGGTGTGCCCTGTCTGTCCCATAGACCAACCCACCATTAACATTCTGACAGTGACACCAGGCTTGGAGCCAGGTATGGATCTCTGGACTCTTCCTGTTTCCTCCTTCATCATTCCTTGCAGCTGGAAGGATAGAAGAGAACACTGCTTGTGCTCCTGAGCCTTTAAATAGTTGTCCCTGAAGTCTCTCTTGAGGCTTCTTATTGCAACTTGATCACAGCCTATTGAAAAAAATCACCATGGATAATAATCTGAGGGCTGCAGCAGGGTAGGAAGCTTTAAGCCTGGTCCCAGGGAGGCAGCAGGCTTTCCTTAAAAACTGGGGAAGTCTGCATATTGGACCTTCTGTTCTCCTCAGGACAGTCTCCTATGACAATATCCTTTTTCTTTCTTTATGGAAGTGGTTTTGATGCAGGACATGGACCAACCTCACCTTGGAGACTCCTCCAATTTAGATGAACCATTGTCCTCATCATTCCTTGATTTCCCTTGCACTGGAATCACTTTGCATTGATCAACACTCAGCATTTTCCTGGATAGCTTTGAAAATACCTGCAACAATGTTCTTATTTATATTGCTAACAAGAAGTCAAATTCTCAGATTTCACTCCTCATTTTTTTATGAAAATTCCTCTATTTAGCAGTAAATTGTTACTGCTGAGATTTATATTCATCACTTCCCCTAGAAGCCCCATGTTTGCTGCAGTCTGAGGGGCTCCTCTTGCTGAGGCAATAAAACATGCAAGTCCCTTTGGTGAAAGGCACATAAGGAGTGATATAACTGCTCTCATAACTCCAGAATGACAGGTCTGGAGTAGAACTGGGTATAAAAATGAGACTCTGTCCATAGCAAGATGTCTTCATGCTATAAATTTGTAACCTCTGCCATATCACACAAAAAATTGGTAAGATAATGTATAGAGGTTGCAAGACTTCAGCAATATTACATCATGGAGCTTTGCACAAAAGTAGAGCTCCTACAGGAAAAGAATTTGGGAATGTTGGCTAGTCTGTTAAAAACAAAAACCATTTGTGCTTCCATGGCTGTGTGCCTGTAGGACAAAAAATCACTGCAGTGTTTACCAAACAAATCTCAAAATCTGGGAACTTGTGTGGAAATAACACTTCCTTGCACGTGTTTTGAGTCACAGGAAGAGTGGCAGACTGGATGATTGGTTCATAAACAGAAAAACTTTCTCCCAGATAAAGTGGAACGACTGTGTTAACAATTCTTAGTGGTTTGGAGGCCTGCCTGTAGCCAGTCACATCATCTGTGGCTTCCTGGGTGTATTTGAAAGTGCCCCTCATAAAAGGTCTCATTCATTTTGTTTCACAGAAGCTTCATCAAAGCATTCTTTATACAACTCTTGAAAAGATGCTGTTGAAGTTGTGCTTTAAGAATAATTATGGTTGAATCTTTGGGGCATTATATCAGAGCATAAATGGAACAACATAACCACCTAAACAGCCAAAGTTTAAATTTGGGCACGGAAAGTGGAAGAGTGAAAGACTGTCTTTTCTGTTTTCCAGAATATTTTGAAGAGACTATTTGTGATCAACAACAATCGTGTATTTTTCGCCTAGAAAATAAGATTTGCAGACTTCTAAGGGCTCTATCTGAGGTTGCAAAGACCCAAAATCATAAAAAAAGCCATACTAACCTTCATGTAAACAGGACAATGGCACATGAGATGCAGATTGTTACAGCCATATGTGATTCAGATCTGGTTATTTGCTCATGAGGTCATTTTTTATTAAGTGAAGAAAGGCAAAATTTCATATTCAACAAAAGCTTTTGTCCCAGTGACATCACAAGATCCTGTTTCATGGCAATTTCCCAGCTCTTGATGTGTGTTTTTCCAATGACTTCATACCCACTCTGCATTCTGGGCACTGGGTGGGCTGAAACCCCTGCACACAGAGACGTGACAAGGACAAGGCTGGATGAAACATGGTGCAGACTGACTGGAAGCCAGACAAAGCTGCCTCCAGGTAAGATTCCATCCCAGACTTGCAATAAAATAAAATAAAATAAAATAAAATAAAATAAAATAGAATCCCAGAATCATTTGGGTTGGAAGGAACCTTAAACCTCATCTTGTTCCACCCCTGCCATGGCAGGGACACCTCCCACTGTCCCAGGCTGCTCCAAGCCCCAGTGTCCAACCTGGCCTTGGGCACTTCCAGGGATCCAAGGGCAGCCCCAGCTGCTCTGGGCACCCTGTGCCAGGGCCTCACCATCCACAAGGAAGAATTTTTTTTCCATAAATACCAACTTCCCCCAGGTCATCTGTGGTTGAAAGAAGCCTGGTGAGCTGGGTGTGCCCAGAGCAGCCTGTGGATAATCACTGGCTGAAGAAACTGGGGAACCTGACTTTTCCCAGTAGAGAGTCCTTGAAACTGCAAAAGGACCAGTCCCTGAACAAATCCCCTCAGTTGCAGAAGAGGGAAGAGGGATGAGGGAAGTCCTTTAGCACATTCATGTTCTCTCAGCAGCATTTTTGCTTTGCCTGGGCTATGGTTTGAGCAACTGCTCATTTGTCACACATTGCATCTGAAGTGACTCCAAGGAAACTGGGAGATGGTCTCGTTGACATCTGGTTGCTGACATATTAACGAGGACTTTGGCCTCCATTTCTTACTTCACCTCCTGAAATCATTATACAGCAAATGGCACCAGCACAAGGATCAACCAAACTTTAAAAGTTCCTGCAAAACCAGGAATTGTAAGAGCTGATTGCAATTCACAGGGTGTTTTTACTCTATCGCATGATAAAATAAACTCTTCTTCTCTTTTTATTTTTTTTTCTCCTTTTTTTGTGCAAATGTTGGTAGAAAAAGAGCCTGCAATTTGATTCCTTCAAGTGTTTGTGTTGGGAGAGCTCTTGTCGCATATGTTCACAGAGAGTGAACATAAAAGGGGCCCGAGGATAGACAAAAAATCTGTTTGACTATCTGACAAATAGTTACAGAAACATTTTGCATATTTACCCATCTTCTAAGAGAAACATATTGCTGTGCAACAAAAATGTGTTTACTGTAAAACGACATAGACAGCAGCACTTAGAACGCACTTGAAAGAGTTGGATTTTGTCAGCAGCTCATTTGCATAGAAACACAGGAACATTTGAAGCCTCAGAGACAGCATCAAGGAATAAAAGACATCCACTGGGACCAGTCTGCATTAACCTTAGGTTTGTAGGGTTTTCTTTTCCTCTTAGGACTGTATATTTCTTAAACTATTAAATCAATTCATGAAATCATTCCATGTCCTTAAAAGTGCAGTGAGTTACTGCCTTGCCACCAGATTACTCTGAATTCCTCTTGGACTGATGCTAAATTTATATAACTTTGTTATATCACTGGCAACTTATATTTCTATAATTTCATGCAAAATAGATTCATTCTCACTTATGGGGTAGTGCTCCTTCTCAGTTACAGCCTGAGACCTGCTGATTTTTACTGAGTTATCCCAATAGATGGCTGGCATTCATATTCATTTTTTCCTCTCTCCTCAGCCAGGCTGTGAGCCTGAGTGAGGCATCAAACTGAAGCCAAATTGATGTAGCATATTCAAATTTCAACCTTGTTACTGAAGAGAATGCCAAGAGTTTAAAAAAAATGTCAGGCCCCTGAGATGGAAGAATAAAATGCTGGAAAAGAAAACTTTCAAACTCAGCAAGATGATGGCTTTTACCTCTGGGAGTTCTATGTAAAAAACTCTGAGTAGATAAATGAAAGATGTCTTCAAGCACTAATAATAGAATGGTAAATGTAGCTATTATGATGCACATAAAAAACCTGAAAATAATTTCATTGTGGAATTTAGTGGCTAAAATCCTTCTTCCCAATCCAATACTTTAAACAGCTACATGAGAAAAGAGGCTTTGGAAACCTAACCAAAATAGCAAATTTCAGTTACTTTTAGCTAGTGGGATATTAAATACATTTTGCTTCAGGATTTATTAGCAGAAAAGAGACATTTTTCACCTCTGTATAGTTCTGCCTGACCACACCTGAGTTCAGAGCTGAATGTTGCTGCCCTTTCTATGTAGCTGTGTAATAGTTTCTCTAATTTCCTCTATGTTTTTGTAGTAAAGACAAGCTTTTTCTGCTGGTTGCAGTGCAAGAGGTTAAGGTTTCCTGTTGATTGGATTGTACAGTTCTTGGACTTGCAAATTTGAACTTAAAGGTAAAAATAGAAATCTCTCTTAAATATTGCTTTCCCAGGAAGCATCTCACAATGTTTCAGTGGTACTTGCATGACTGGTGCTATCCCTGACTTATGTCTTAAGAAGTGACACAAGATCTGTCTGAGGCTAAAAGGAGACCAGGTCTAGCAAGGCCAAGAGCTAAAATGGTAATGCTGGAGAAGGTGAGAAACAGCAAATTAATGTCACCACAAGAAATATTCACACTGGTGTACGTGATACAGGCACAATGTTCTGATGACAACCAGGAATGGAATCACTACCAAAATTGCAGCTTCTCTATCTCTATGGAGATCTAGAAGAACAAATTAAATTATCACATATTAGAAATAACAGAATAAAAAATAAAAGTGGCCCTCTTTGGGGATAGGGACAAACAACTGGGTTAGCTTCAATGTTGTTTTAAATTTGTGTTTAATTCAAGGTATTAACAATTTAATTTAATTTAATTTAATACAAGGTATTAAATTTGTGTAAAATACAATGTATTTTCTGTCTACACCTGTGCTTTCTTAATTCCTAATAATCAAATGTCTTAAAAAAGACATCCAATATATCTGATAGCAACTGTTCTGTGTCTAAGTAACTTTATGGTGGCTGTTTAACTCATAAGATAGGAATATACATTGATAATAACAAAGAAACACTGGTAACCTAAAACCAGAACAAGGAAGGGCAATTAACACCTGTTACCAGTAGCACCAGTGTCCCAAGGGTCTTTCTTTTTTTATTTACAGGGTACATCTTGTCTGCACCAGCAGTGCTACATGAAATGGAGTTCTAGCTGAGAGACATTTCATTTAGAGCAAATATTGAAACTTTACAGATGCTTGCCTGCAGCTGTACAGAAAAGACAAACAGCCTCAAGACAAGCCAGCCCTTCAGAGCTTTTCCTTGCTCTGTTTTAGCAAGGCAATAATCCATGCAGATGGGGAGCCAGAGCTGGGATGAGACATTCACAGAACCCACTGGGAGTCAGGGTCCTGATGCTGCCAGAATCAAAGCCCCTTCAACTCTTTGTGCAGAGGGGGAGATGTGGAGGTGCACAAGGCTCTGCTGAGCCAGGGACACAGGGAACAGGAGCAGGGGCACGAGCTGGAAGGAGGCAAGAGGGCTGTGCAAATACCTGTGGAAATAATGTGGGGCAGGAAAACAGGAGGGAAAGCCTGCTCCGTCACTAAAAGCCCAAGATCTATTTTACAGATGAAATTTTGCTTCTGTAGCGAAAATTTGTGTCTCAGAAGAGGAAGTGACCCTGTAATGTGCACTCACAGCCCAGAAAGCCAAACCCTGCCCTGCGCTGCATCCACAGCAGTGTGGGCAGTGAGGGAGGGGATTCTGCCTCTCCACTCTCATGAAAATCCACCTGCAGAGATGCCTCCAGCTCTGGTGTCACCAACACAGGACAGATGTGGACCTGCACGAAGGTGATGACAGGGCTGGAGCACCTTTCCCACAAAGTCAGGCTGAGAGAGTTGAGGTTGCTCAGCCTGGAGAAGAGAAGGCTCCAGACAGACCTTGGAGCACCTCCCAGTGCCTAAAGGGGCTACAAAAGAGCTGGAGAGGGACTATGGATATCTCCTATCACACAAGGTCATGAGTTGATAGGAGAAGGAGTAATGGCTTTAAGTAGCAAAAGAGTAGATTTAGATCAGATATGAGGAAAAAAGTCTTTACTGTGAGGGCAGTGAGGCCCTGGCAGAGGTTGCTCAGAGAAGCTGTGGCTGCTCCATCCCCGTGAAGTGTCCAAGGCCAGGCTGAAGCTCTCTGCAGCCTGGGATAGTGGAAGGTGCCCCTGCCCCTGGCAGGGTGCTGTGCCCCTTGACTCTGCACCTCCTCACTCCCGTGAGGACGTGCTCCAGGCCCAAACAGCTGCCAAAGCACTCACCAAAAGGTGAAAACCCATCTGCACCTTCTGCCTTGTCCACTTGTCCTTATGGACAGTGCTATTCCCAAAGCCACCTCTGGCTCTCTTAGGAAAGAGGATGCTCCAGGAACCTTTCTCCTCTCTGTTGGCTGCCCCCAGTGTGGGCTGACAAGGTTGTAAACTCCAATCTGGTGTGGGAGTTTGACAGACAGACTCCAGATCTAACACAGGAGGCCAAAAGCCTTTGAGGAACACCACTATCTGCTTATTAAGCCTGTCCTATTCCAGCCAAGGAGTACTCAATCTAATCTCTACAGAAAGGGTCACTGCTGGAAACTAACAGCATGATCAAGTGTACCCTTGTGTTCCACTTTGCCAGCTTCTTTTTTTTCCCCTTTGAACTGGAAGACTGTGGGCAATGGGGATAATATATCTTCATGTATGTGAAAAATACCTTACTAGGAAAGCTAATTTATTCAGACAGAAATATCTTCCTTTTCCTAAATATGCAGAAAATCCAAGGCACAGTGGAGCAGCAAAAAGGAGGGTCTTCCTTGGTTACAGTTTATTGCAGTGAAATTCCCTACTGTGCCAGACCTAATGTCACAGTAATGAGTAATGTCACAGAGGTCCCAGGTAAGTACAAGTTTTGGGTGAATATCATGCCATACTTCACATACTATTGTGAAACAGAATCACTGCTTTTAGGAAGGTTGAAAATGAGCTTTTCTACAAAAAAAAGTGCATTTTCCTCCCTTGCAAGTATCATGTATTTTGACGTGTTGAAAGGTGAAGGGAATAAAAGACTTGTACATCAGGAATATCTACATTGATTATATTATTTCTGCTAAGGAATATTCTCTATGTCAAGGATCACCTCTGGGTGGTAAGGGTCACAAAATGCCTCAGCTGAGTTGGAAATAATCTGCTGGAAGGTTTTTTTCACTAAAGTCGGAATCAAACAAAGGTATTTTGGTTTCAGGGACAGTGTAGAAAATTAAAACATAATTTGAAGTTCTCTTGGTTCCCTGCAGTGCTCCATAACCCTATAATATGCATGGGGGGGATTTTGATTTTCCTTTATAAACATGCCTAGAAAATCACCATTTTCTGCAGTCTCAGATCCATCATTTTCTCTGTGGTCAGGGATTTTCAGGGCTTATATGATTCCAGTTCAGGTCAATGACCCAAGTGCTGACACTTATTTCTCTCTTACGGATAATTTAAAAATCGTTCGATATGAAGCAAAATCAAATTTTGAAACCATTGAAAATGTTTACTAGCCATTCAGCATCTTGAAAACATTGTTTGCTGTTTCCCTGAGATGCTGGCATTTATTTGATAGTTCAGCAACAGGCTCAGTGGTACAACCCAACATATACTGTGGTGAGCTGGCTTTCCAGCTGTTCTCTGCATGCATTTGTGTGTAGACCTGTGTGTGTGCACACCTGAAAGTATCAGCATGTTTGGTGCTGCATCAGCAGAAACATAATTCATTCTGTCACCCATTTGAGAAGCTGCTGTAAATGATGTGTAGGAAAACATTGGATAAATGCATTTTGTGCCATAAAATTCTATCACCTGCAAAGGCAGGTGTTGATGCTTCAGGAATGCACACACACAAACACACACACACACACACACACGGTGTTGCTGACTTCAGAAACCTGGAGTGTGTTTGTGTTTCTTGTAATTCTTCCTTTAACATTTGATTATTTGTTCAGGGCCAGTGTGTTGCTGCTGCTTATCTATATATTGACAAGATTGGTTCCATGTAGAGCATTTGCCTATATCTAACTTTGTTTGCAAAGACTATTTCAAAATGATACCAGTGGGGGTGGGGACATGAGAGGAAGAGAGGGAGAGAATATTTTTAATTAGTTTTGTGTAGGCAGGAGGGAGAGGACAGACGTACACTGTAAATGTATCATATTTTTTACATTTTTGTTGTGATCTCAAGCAGCAAACAGACCAATCACAGCAGCCCAGCAGCTTTATTTGTGCTGTTTTTGGAAGACTTGGCGCTGTTAAGCACCCTTATTGTTGTTCCTGCTTGACATTCCCTGTCCTTGACATCTTCCTTCCCTGGAATCGATGATGACTGCCATCTCAGCCCTCAGGCTCCTCCACGGCTGCTTTCAACTGAGATAGCCTCGTCCCTTATTCCTTGCTGCCCTACTTTTGCCCCTCACCACCCCCTCTCTTAAAGTCTACAGCAACTTGAATTCAGCTCGCTGTGCAGAGAGGTTTTGAAAGGCGGGAGCTTTGCGCACCCGGCTGAATCCCTGGCGGAAATTTCCCCGCTCTGGTGCGCGGCACTGGCGATGTGTTGAGGGGGCTGGCTGCAACCAGCCCCTGCCTTTCTGCCTGCTCTGACACAATGTGGCAGCTGGGGACCAACACGGGGGCATGGCTGGGTAAAACAGTTAAATATAAAAGCAAACAATTTGTGGTACCTCTGCCTTTCCCGACGGGCGCGGCCAATCCCGAGGAAATTGCGCCAGTCGGGGATGAGCAGCTCTGGTTTCTTCTTGGTGCTTGATTGCACCCCAAGGACACGATTATCCCATGCCAGTAGTCATCTTTCTTGTTAGACCTTATTGCTTAATTGCAACAGCACAGCAAAAAATAGGGGGAAAGGGAAAAAACTGGAGATCAGGTGAGATATTGCTGAAATCATCAGAAGAGACGGTGATGGTTTGGGAGCTGCTGGCTATGTGTGTTAATTAACCCTTCCCAGAGGAAATCCACAGAGCTGTACTTTCAAGAGAGATCTCCCCCCGCCTCTCACACATGCAGAGATGTGGTGGAGTCTCTCTCTTGGTATCTCATGCACTGCTCCAGGCTCTTGATGTCAAAATATACCAGCTGAGAATGTAGGATAAGAACAGCCGTAGGCTTTCCTCTGGTCCTCAAGACATTTCAAATCTATACTTTCCTGATTAGTATAATACCCTGCTTCATCAGGAGCACAAATATTTTTTTTTTTTTCTGGTCTCCAAATGGGCAACTTTTTGCAGCAATACGTGAAAAGCCTTGAAATAAAGAAAACAGAGAAACACAGAAAATTCACTTGGGAGTGTGGAGCTCTAACCTATATTTACTTTTCCCATTGTGAGAAACATTTAAACAATTCCTTAACATTTATAACTGCACATCTATTTGAAATAATTGAAACGGAAACGTTAAAAGAAATTACATTTGGCTAATCCATTTACAATGGTACAAATTGCTTCTCATAGCCAACTGCCAGACTTGCTGTTTTATTTAATAACTTTAATGCTGAGGTTCCCTGAGGCAAGGAGACAGTTATCCCACCAACTGCAGGAGGTTTTACTGAAGTGTCCCCTGGCTATTGTCCAGGCACTGTGGAGGAGCTCAGCTAACAGGTTCACTTGCATTCCCTGTCTCTGGCAAAAATATGTTTTAATGCAAACTAATTCTAAGTGAAAGAGAAAAAGGTGTAAATGAGGCATCCTAGAAAACCATACTGTTTTATTGCTATATGATTGTGGCTGGGTGGCCAATAATTGATCACTGTAAAATATGTTATTACATTTTGAAAGCCAGCAACTGAGCAATGACCTTACTCCCCAGCAGAATCACAAATAAATCTCAAGTTTAAAGGTCTCTCAGGCAGAAATAGTGTCTAGTAGGAAAAATCCCAAGCACAGTCTCTTGATACTCATTGCTTTACAAACTACAACTGTTTCTGTAGCTCTGATTCTCATATTCAGTTGTGCCATGGGAGATAATTCTTTCTCCTCTCTCTCTCCATGATGAGCTGCTGCATTAGGCTGACTTTCTTTCCAGGCTGTGAGTAAATATGATTTTCCTGGCTCAGATCCCCTTTCTGTGTGTGTGTGTTGGTTTAAATGGAGTTCCTCAGTGCAGGGAGGATCAGGATACAGCCCATTTTCCCTGGTGTGAGTTCTGAAGTACTCTCAGTCTCTTACTCATCCCATGAAGGACAGAGTCAGGCTCAGGCTCACTGTCAGTTCCTGCAGCTTGAGATATGTCAGAGGAGCCTCAGGTTTCTGCAAAATCTGAAAAATTGCTGACTAACAAAAATTAATCCACTTTTCAATAGACTCTGCACTTTCAAATGCTGCCAAACATTGTTTCTGAGGTTAGAAGAACTTGCACTTTCTTATAATGTGGAAGACTGAAGAACGACCTATGAAATGAGTTTTTATAAGTCTTATAAACAGAATATAAGGAAATTAACAAATTGTACTGAAATATGTAGAATCCATGCTTTTGATTAAAAATAGCAGAGACAAAATAGCAGAGACATTCCCAGCCATGTTTGTGTTTTTAAATTGTATTGATCAAAACTGCTCACCATCTATGACTTCTATAGCATCATGGCTGCTTTCTTTCATCATTTCTCTCAAAGAAATACATTTTTATTTTTAGGAAACTTGCCCTGAGGCAAAGACTAGAAATTGTTCTCAAGCAGATAGTATAATTAAGGATTGATCTGCACAGTGGGGAGATGTTGGATGAATCAGACACTGACATTTCCTTCTTTCCACTCTTTCTTACGACTGAGAGCCTGGATTCCTTCCCAACAAAATAAGACACTTAACTATGTAGAAGATGTGGTGTTAGGAGTTTAGATACCCTTGATTGTCAAGGATTGTCAAAGCCCCACAGGTGTTTCCAGCTGGCAATTTATTCTCTGTTTTGTCATTGGCTTTAGCAGAAGCCTCAGGCAAATATTCTCCTGACACCTCAAGCAGGTGCCTGAGGTTGGAACTGGGATGAAAGGAGGCTGAAAATTTTGGTTTAGTTCAGCAGAGAATACCTGTTCCCAATTACCTGATGTTGAAATAGTGATAAATATTCACACAGCAAATCTGTGGTCACACAGGGAGGTCTTTGGCTTGTCTTCAATGCTTTGATTCCCTCCTTTAAACATATTTTTGGATTAAGAATTGCTCAGCAGAGTGCCATGAAACATTTTATTTAAATGTCCCCAGTTTAATGCCAGTTCTAAATAAATTTAGTGAAAAAAGTGTCAACATTTTTCCCACAGAAAAGTTTGGGTCCTGGAGTCATTGTATTTTTGCACATAGGGATATAAGAGATGGATATCTTTTGCCTTGTTTCTTCATGCAATAGTAGAAGATAGGAGAGGAGCAATTTAATCTGCTTTGCCATGCTTGATATTTGCTTTGTTGAAAAATTATTTCCATAATAAATCAATTAAAGTATATAATTAATGAGCCACAGGCATTGAGAAAAAGTATAAAAAGTCTTTCAAAATAGCACCTGGTTGAGAAGGATTAAAAATACACCGGAAAAAAGCCAAAAATAATTTGGGTTTTGTGCCACCTATCAAGCTTTTTGTGAGCAATATGAAACTATCTATCAATTATATATAATCATGCTGTCACATACAACACTGAAATGCAAAAGGCCATAAAATAACAGCACAGAATATCATCAATAACACTTGTGTTCTTTATCAGACCCAAGACTGAGATGATCAACAGAGAGATACAGGTCATTATCTACAAATGCTTATGAAATTCATTTTGGTTACAATGAAGAGGAAACAGGAAGATAAGTCTCAAAATAAATTGGAATTTAATCCAAGAGTTCTGCAGATTGACCTGACTTAAGACAGTAAACATCTTGTGCTCAGTGAAGCCTCAAGCAACTTCTATCAGCTTGATACAGCTGGAGATATTCCTTAGCAATATATCCAATTATTGAATATTATAAAATATTTTGGTCTTTTTATCAATGCAACTAAATAAGCATTTTCCTCCAATACTTTTTATTTTATGCAGTAAGAATTGATCATATCAAAATATTCTAAATCTGCCAAGAAAGAAGATTCATGAAGAGCAGCCCTTCCCCTGGATGAAAGGGCATTATCTCTAATGGGCTCTTCACAGGAAGTTGAAGGAGGAACTGAATTTATAGCTCTGCAGATCAAAGAAATCAAGGTATCCTGAACCCCTTTTGTAAACAGAAGGATAAAATTTTGGTGTTACTTGCCTGAATTTAGGAAGCTCTATGAAGCTGTATGAAACCTCTTTAGCAAGAAGTATTTAGCAATACTTTTTGGCACCGCTGATTTTGAGTTTAAGTTCTGAGCTTTCTGGCTTTAAAACCTGCCAAACTTTTTATCTATCAAAGCAGAGAGTTTACTTAAGGGACTACGATTTTAATTTGTAAAATTAAAAATCATTGTCAGCTGATTCATCATTATTCAGGTAAAAGTTCCCTTCAGTGCCTGGCCAAGCCATCACTTGGATCTTGATTTCACAGTTTTCCTCTAGTGCTGCCTCTCTGGCAATGCAAAGTTTTTTGCACTTTCCAATTACAGTCAAGGCTGCCACAATTCCCAGCTAGACAATCCTCCAGAATACATTTATTTAGTGCTACGGCAGTTTTTCAGCCTTTTCCCCTGTCCTTCATGTTTTCACTTTGTTCCTTTGTTTGGTTAGACCAAAATGAAAACCTCTCTGCCCCCGAACCCAAAAGAAAATCCCCTTTTTTGTAACTTTTGTTCCACACTCTGGCACAACCAACAACTCTGCTATTTCCACACGATAATTTCAAGTCTAAATGTCCATGCTCCTTCTGACTCTACAGATACATATTATTTTCCAAAATAAGCATGGATACAGCAAGATTTAGACCTACAAGGTAGATGCAACCCCTGCTAAGAAATCACCTGTGTCCCACTGCAAGCACAATTTCTCCTTTTGTCTGTTGGACTGCTGGTTCCTTTAATTTGTCAACCAAGAGGAAAAGTTTGTTGTGTGAAACTGATCCAAGTAGAAGACAGCCCTCACTTCTGTGCAGGAAGGAGGTGGTGGTGGAAAAACTGCATCAGAAAGGTAAAGCAACAGACCCCAAAAATGGCACCTGGTGCATCACTGCCTCTAACACTCACTAGCTTGGGAAGCTGTCAGCTCTGGAGAAAATAAACTGAGGTGGACTTGAAGAACCCTGGAAGTCCACATTTTTATGTCTTTTTGGCTATATTGCAGAAGAAATGTTTAGAAACTCTTTTTTTTCTCCTGAAGACATATAGTTCTTACATGCTAATTTTAGTGATTTTGTCGTTTTGCACCTCTTTTGTGTTATTCAATGTCGTCCTGACCTTCTGAACACCATGAATGAATTTTGTGACTGTGCCTGTATGGCTGCTTCAAAAGCAGGGCTGCTTTTCCTTTTAAAATCTTGTGGGAGAGAGAGACCAGAAGAAACCTGATCCATTACAAATGGAGGTGTTCTGAGCCATTAAACCAGAAAAGACAAAATCTGAGGCTAGAGCAGAACAGAAACCTGGTCACAATTTTTTGGTATGAATTGTTTAATAGGGAGTTTTCCTGGAATTCTTTGATAAAAGTGTGTGTCCAGCTGATAAACTTTGATATTTTTGTGGCTACCAAACATTTATCCAGGGGTATTTTTTTGGAGGAGGACTTGTAACAACTCTTGAAGTCACTTTCCCTTTCAGCTGTGTGGTATGAAGTAAAATTTTTTTTCTTACATCTTTATTATTGCTAAAAATTGGTGCTGGAAGAAATCAGGATTGGTCTGACTTTGTGTGTGTTTTGTTTTGTTTTGTTTTGTTTGCTTGGGATTTTAAATTTTTAAAAAAAAAATTGGTGGGATTTGTGTGCAGCTTTTGGAATTAATGTTTTCCTAAAAATGTGTATTTCCAAGACACATTTGAAAAAAAATTATATTTAAACAGAAATTAAGAAAAAAAAAAACCCAAATAAAATGTTGTTGACTTAAAAACTGTATTTTCAAGGTGAGCTCTTTGTCTCTTCCCTGAACCTAGGAATTCTTGCTGGTTTTGAAACAGCTGAGTTTGAAGGCAGTAATGCTGTCACCTCTAAGGAGAAAGATCAACCCCTCTTCTATTAGACAAAGGCTGAAAAATGTAAAATATACTGATTTTTCAAACCTTAACATGAAATACATTTGCTCTAATAGAAAGCTAGAGAGAGTCAGTGCAGACTGCAGGGTGTGATTTTCAGTCACTCTCAGCTTTGGCCAAACTTTGCTGCCGTTGAAGGAAATGTGATTTTTCCCTGTATTCTCACTGAGAGAAGCATTTAATCCACTATTATCAGCCCTGGGTTAGAACCAGATTTCTGTTTCCCTGGCCTCAAAAAGAACTCAGGAAAAATGGTACTTGCCATACCTTGATTTTCTTGGCAGGGTTTGCTTATGGCACTCTGCAGGATGCTGGTGAGCAAACGTGGCACAGCTCGTGCTGCCCGTGTTAATATCTGGCTAGAGAGCTCCTGTCCCCAGAGGTGTGAGGCTGCAGTGTTTCAAAAGCACTAAAAACACATTAATGCAGATGTCTTGGTTTGAAAAGACAGGTGTCAAGGAAGGCAGGAGCCTCTCCTGAAATGGAAAATGTAAACTCCCTCCCTCCAAATTATTATAATTTTGAAATTAAGGGGCTCTCAGGCAAAGATATGGGAATAGGAATAACAGTTCTTTAGGAGGGAAGAAAATAAAAATAAAATACAAATGCTGTAATACAAAACACCACTGCCAGAGTGAGAGCAGGCCCTGGCATGCTGTGGGTCAGGCTGGTGGCACAGTCCCATCCCAGGGTGGCTCAGCCCTCCTGCAGTGCCAGCTGTGGGTCAGGCTGGTGGCACAGTCCCATCCCAGGGTGGCTCAGCCCTCCTGCAGTGCCAGCTGTGGGTCAGGCTGGTGGCACAGTCCCATCCCAGGGTGGCTCAGCCCTCCTGCAGTGCCAGCTGTGGGTCAGGCTGGTGGCACAGTCCCATCCCAGGGTGGCTCAGCCCTCCTGCAGTGCCAGCTGTGGGTCAGGCTGGTGGCACAGTCCCATCCCAGGGTGGCTCAGCCCTCCTGCAGTGCCAGCTGTGGGTCAGGCTGGTGGCACAGTCCCATCCCAGGGTGGCTCAGCCCTCCTGCAGTGCCAGCTGTGGGTCAGGCTGGTGGCACAGTCCCATCCCAGGGTGGCTCAGCCCTCCTGCAGTGCCAGCTGTGGGTCAGGCTGGTGGCACAGTCCCATCCCAGGGTGGCTCAGCCCTCCTGCAGTGCCAGCTGTGGGTCAGGCTGGTGGCACAGTCCCATCCCAGGGTGGCTCAGCCCTCCTGCAGTGCCAGCTGTGGGTCAGGCTGGTGGCACAGTCCCATCCCAGGGTGGCTCAGCCCTCCTGCAGTGCCAGCTGTGGGTCAGGCTGGTGGCACAGTCCCATCCCAGGGTGGCTCAGCCCTCCTGCAGTGCCAGCTGTGGCTCTGCTGGAGCAGGGATCCTGGACAAGGCTGGAGTTTTCCTCTGGAGCTCCAGGGCTGCTGGAGATGGGCCTGGGCTCCCTCTGGGAATGCAGGGGAGCAGAAAGCTGCTCCTCTGGGAATGCAGGGGGCAAAGGCTGCTGGGGTGTTCCCAAGGGCAGATTGGATCCAGGTAGGAATGCTTGGCTCCTCCCCTGGGCAGAGCCTCTCCCATGGGATGATGGAATTTGATCAGCCCTGCAGGGACACTCAGTGGCCATGGACAGCAGAGATCTCCTGGAGGGAGGATTGGCTGTGGGAGAGATAAAGGAAAAACTGCCCAGGGAACAGCAGAGAACTGCCCCAGCTCTGACAGATGGGAACAGAACACACAGCCCCATCTCAAACCTACAACAGAAGAGTTTTGGGGTGGCTCATGCAGACCCCTCACTGCCCTGGCATCTCAAGGGTCCTCATTTGCCAGAGCTTGGTGAGTGACTTTTGGGGATCTCGGGAGAGCTCCCTTCCCCAGATGCTGTTTTGGCAGAACTCAATCCCAGCAGCTTTTTGAGAGTGTTTCAGGATTAACAGAACAACTGAGGTGGGAGATTCAATGGTTTGGGTGTTGCTAAATTAGAGTTGTCTTGGAAATGACAACTCTAAATAAGTTAAATAAGTTAATTGGAAATAAAATAAAATATTAAAAAATATTAAAAATAAATAAGTTAATTGGAATATAAAGCATGCTACTCGAGGAAGAATATTTTTGTGGTTCAAAGTAAAAAAATGATGACAAAATCCCATAATAAATATTTAAAGTAAACTGACATGTTTGCAATGTATATTCTAGTTCCCATATAAGGTTATTTTTTAGAACCTACAGAAAAATTGCTGAGAGTTTAAATCCTTAAGGATGGCCATTCCACACAATGTAGTGAAAGCTCAGGGTTTGCTACCATTGTAAAATTTGATTTAAGGGAATTAATAACATAAATGAATGCTCTTAAATAACCAGTACAGCATTCAAGGTCCTAGGATAGAAACAAATTATCCTTAAACAGGCACATGGTGTCTCAAGATAGAGAGGAGATATATTTCTCTATTGGTTTGCCAACAGGTTTTTACATTGTTGGTGTTTTTCACACTGTGCATCAGCTAGATATAAAGATGTCTATTTTCCAGGGGAAAAAAAAAAAAAAAACCAACAAAAAAGCATATCAGACATCAACAATTTATTGTAATTCTAGCAACGATTTTTAGCAATTATGTAATTGTGAAGTTACTGAAAAAAATGCACTATTTTTACTCTCAAATTCTTTTATTTTACCTTTTCCCTCATTTAATTACCTTGTTTTGATTATTTGAGTGTTGTTTAGTAAAGCCTCTAATCTCTGGACTTCACTAAGTACTGCAAAAATATTAAATAGACTGTTATTTCAGAAGTCACACCTGGATAAAAATTAATTATTTGGATGTTAAAAACAGGCTTATCAACCCAGCCAAAAAAAACCAAACAAAAATCTCAGTGGTGGTTTGGTGAGCTTCCATACAAATTCTTTACACTCTCTGTATTTCTGGGGGTGTTTTGTATTGCCATGTGAATACTCAGCCTGTTACTCAGAGTTTTTCACGCATAACCTTTCGTCTCTTGGGTCTGAGCTTCCTCTGAATTGCTGGAGTTTTATGCCAGAGTGACTCCATTTAGTTACTTCCTCATGGAGTTCCCTGGATTCACAAAAGTTTGCAGTAAAATCACTTGGCTGCCTGGGGAATTCTGGTGGAAATGCATCTTGCCATGGTGAAAAGTGCTGGTTGTTTGACCCTGTGACAACTTGGGGGTTTTGTTGCTGCTGAATTTCAAAATATGTTTCAACATCTGGTTTTTTTTTTTTTTTTTGGTAATTGTAGAAAGATACCTCATAAAAGCGCTGATAATAAAATTTATTAATCTAATATTTGCTCTGAGAATTTTTTTTATCCTTCTCCTCTCTTGTCATATTTAATTGCTGTCATGGAATGCACTTCTGGCTGGTCTTTTATTTCCTTTCTCCCTGGTATTTAGAATTATATGAACATGTGTGTATTTGTGTGAGTGCTGGCATTCAAGGTATCAAGAATGAATTTATGTATCAGGCAACAGAGGAAAGACTGTGCAGCCTTCCTGTCACTGATAAAATCACTATTTCCACCCCTATAGCTAAATATTCTTGGTGTATTCAGAATAAAAATACAATGGCTTTTCTTGAATTTTTTTTTTCCTTGAAGACTCATCAGAATTTCCAGGAAAACACAGCACTGCCTTTTTTTTTTTTTTTTTTCTTTTGTAAAAATGCGCATTTTTCCTGACCTTGGGTTAGTTCTTTCTTTTATATGCTTTAAATGAAATCATGTCCTTTTGATGGAAATGTTTTCCAGTATTTTTCTATAAAATTAAAAAAAATAAAGTACAGATAAAATGCTAAAACATTGCAAAACAGCTGCTGAACAGGACATTGCACTCAGCAATATTGGTTTTGCTGAAGTTCATGTATTTTTTCCTTGCCATGACTTTACAGAATTCTATTACAGACTCTTCAACTCCAGTGGGAGTCAAAATAAGATAAACTTCAGTTATTCTTAACCCTATACCTTGAAAATTGAGCTTTTTTTAGATGATATGAAAATGGAAGTGTAAATTCTCATGTAACTGTGAGCTAATTTTCAAATTGTCTCAGAGTTTTGACTTGCAAATCTCTTCAGGTTTTGTAAGTTGGTTTTTTTCCCTTATATGTGTAATGAAAAATTCTCTGCCTGCTTTCAGATTGAGTAATTAAATCAGCATTTTAGTTCATGCAAGTCTATTGTTAAAAATAAAAATGTGAGACTATAAAAAGAGGCTACTTTAGAAGGAGGCAGAAACAACAAAACAGGTTTCTAGATCAATTAAACTTCCCATAAGAAATGATAAAAAAAACTTTTGTAAGTTTCTATTTTACAATGTGCTACAGTACAAACTGTTACTCTTTCTTGAGAAGTTATTTATTAAGTAAGAAAAAATTGGAAATCTTTTCTTTAGAACACACAGCTAAATCACTATTTTAAGAGCTGGGAGATACTCCCAACTTTAACCCCAAATCTGAACAGGACTGGGGCAAGATTTTTTGGCTTGAGATTGTTTCTGCTGTTTCTTCTGCTGCAATAATATGACTTTTGTGTGTGCTGTTGCAGATTCTGGTTTTTGAAATGCACACAGGAAATAAAGTGATGCCAATTTACAGTGCTCCAGTTCAATCTTTCCAAGCTGGAAGACTGAACCATGAAATCCTGACCATGAGCTGCTTGGGCAGTTTCACTGCAGCTTTCCATGAAGTCCTTCCCATCTGCCACTCACTCACACTTGTGGCTGCAAAAAAAATAAAATATCCAGCCTATCTTGAAAGTGATATGTGTTTTGTAGGTGATCACAACAATAAAGTCTGGGACAGCTCAGATTATAATCAGAACCAAAGAAAGATTTTTATCCATAGATCAAACCCCATTTGTAATTCCCTCAACAAAATTATTCTGTTTTTATTTTAAATATAAGTTGTTTAGATTTTCAGTACCTTTTGTATTGATAATATTAAAATAATATTAATTAGCCTATAATGTATATAAAAGTAAAAACATTTATAAATAATAAGCTTCAATAAGTTGAGTGATAATAAAATTAAACAAAGTTAAGTTTCACTGCATTTAGGTCTAATTACTATTAAGTTTCATTTTATCCCTTTTAAATATCCTGTTAAAATTAGATTTATTATTCCTTACTATCAGAGTTCCTTCATTCCAAAATGTTGTTTAATATAAATTATCCTAAGTTTAAAAATCACTTGTCCAAACTGTAAGATACATAGTTATTTTCTTAGAGAAATAAGACAGCTCAAATCAAAACAACTGAAATAACATATTGATATACCTGTTTGTGAGTGAAAGAAGATACAGTTCATTTTATGATCAATTTCATCAAAAGTTCTATTCTTCATTACAGTCTCTACTATTTTTGTCTTCCAAAAACAACATCAAAGAATACTGACTGTTATTGATGTTAAACTGTTTAGTTTTTACTCTATTTGTCTTGATATATAAATGTTTAAAAATATTATCTTAACTTTCTCAAACACTTATTACTAATTAATTATATATGTAAATTTACTGGGTTTTATAATAAACATTTTAATAAAATATTATTATTATATTTTTAACTAGCTCTCATCTATTTTCCAATCTTCTTATATGATCACCTACAAAACACATATCACTTTCAAGATAGGCTGGATATTTTATTTTTTTTGCAGCCACAAGTGTGAGTGAGTGGCAGATGGGAAGGACTTCATGGAAAGCTGCAGTGAAACTGCCCAAGCAGCTCATGGTCAGGATTTCATGGTTCAGTCTTCCAGCTTGGAAAGATTGAACTGGAGCACTGTAAATTGGCATCACTTTATTTCCTGTGTGCATTTCAAAAACCAGAATCTGCAACAGCACACAGACAAAATTCCTCACCTTCACTGTGAGGGATGCAGCACAGGTTGAACCATTTATAATAATTATTATTTCCTCTCTATCAAGTGGAACATTTGTGTGGTTTTCACATTTTCCACAGGAGACTGAGAGGTGGTTTCAGTGCTTCCACTGGGCCATCTAAAAGGAGTGAAGCCCCAAGAGCAGCCAGTGATTATGTGGTGCCATGACACCACTGTCACTCTCAGAAATGGGATTTATCATTCACTGATCAGTGAGTGCTACACCCCCTCCTTTGTGCCTGAGCACAGAACCCGTGTGTGAGCCCAGCCTCACATTCAGCTGGAGCTTTTAGTTAACTTTCAGTATGATGCCCTCATTCTCTCTTTGAAATATTGGGCTTGTTTGGAGTCCTTGGAGGAATATAACTCTTCCCAGGGCAATCCCATTTTGGCTTCTCTTCACAGGCTCCTCAGATGCCTGGCAGTCTCAGGAGGGGGAAGATGAAAAGCACCATGTTTGTCAATAGCTGCTTTGATAGGCAGGATCAACCTTAATCTCACACCTAAATCCTGCCTTGCACCTCTGGGCTGATGGGCAATGGGGAGCTCACTCTGCTGGGTCTGGCTGAAGGTGGCTGCAAGATCAAATATAAACTCCAAATATCAGTGTGGGTGTGTCTGGAATATCTCCTCTGACAGAGAGATGTGACTTTTTTTTGCAGCTAAGGGTGAGTCTAAGTAAGAACTTTGATGTGTATGAGGAATCTTCTGGGATTTGAATGGCAGTTTATCTCAGAGAAAGCTTTTTGTCTGTTTGGCTGATCTGAGTGTGGAAAACTTTACCTTGAGGGTGTCAGAGCAGTGGAACAGGTTAACCAGAGGGATTGTGGAGTCTCCTGGCTGTGCAATCAGCTCCAGGTAAACCTGGTTTAGCAGGGGAGTAGGGACTGGGTGATGTTCAGAGGTTCCTCACAACCCCAACCATTCTGTGATTGATTCTGGGATTCTGATTTGGCATTTCTGTGATTCTGCATTCTGTGTGTTGTCCTGTCAGAGGAAATGTGGGGCTGCCAAAGTCCTCAGTCTGAGGCCCTGCTTCACCAGCTGAAGCTGCAAATGCTGCTGCTTTTGCAGCTGATGATGGGAATTTTATCAGCTTTTGGAGTTCTTCTCAGATCTTGAGCCTGATATGGGCCATTGGATAGACCACACATTCCACTCGTTATTATAAACTTTTCTGTAAGGTTTTCACTTGTGGCTACAAAAGACCACAAAGCAACAAAGCACCTTTGGATGCTTTTTTACTGTCCACACAAACCATGTGAGCTTTAATCAATTTTTTAAAATGAACTGTGAACCTCACTGTTGCTGTAACCCCTCTGAAGTCAAGCCATGGTCTGACCACTCTAGGGGGAAGCAGCACAAGTTGTGCCACAGAGTGGCAACTCCAATTCCTGTTCCTACCAGTGAATATATGAAATATGATGGGCCAGATACTCTAAATATTTGTGTACCTCTATAGTCTTACTCACGTGAGACAAGCACACAGACACAGAAAATAACCTAAGCTGGAAGGGAGAAAATGCAGAGTTAAAAAGAGCCAAGTACTTCAACAGTTGTTGCTGTCTTGATTTTAATGTGGAAAAAAAACCCCCAGTTTTCTTTTGTCCATTTGCTGCACTACATGATTTTGGTTTTAAGCTGTTCAGCTTTGCCTTGTGCCACAGCACAAAATAAAGTGTCAAGTCCAAATATCCAGGCATTCTCTGTGTTGGACAGTTGTGGATGGCTGTTTTTTTTCTGAGTGATTACCAATAAATATTCCTGTCACAAATACCAACTTGAATTTTTTGGGAAGTAATTAATTGCACAATCAATCCTCTAATAGTTGCAGCTGCAAGACACAACTTAGCTTTTTTCCTCACTAATAACAGGGCTGTACTTAACTGTTCTGAATGCCACCACCATTCTGCACATCTGAGAACAACATTTTCCATCCCCCCACAAATTAATCCTGGCATTTTCTGTGAGCATCTTTTTGTGTTATGAGGAAATTTAGAGAAATGGGGTGGGAAGGAACATTGTGGAAGAGGGGAATCGTTTCCATTCTTCTTTCCAAGGCAGTCTGCAGTTATTTTGCAGTTGCTCTGCAGATTGTTGGGGACTGAATGGCTTTCAGCTTTTAGCTTTGATCCTGGTGTACTCCAGTACTGCCTGCAGGTGATGATGTGATGGCAGGGAAGGGAAGAGAAGTTTATCTGTGAACTAGGAAAGAATATGTAATTGTCCCAATTCCTAAAAAAAATTAAAATAAAATAAAATAAATGCTCCTTTTTGGTGACCACCAGCACTGTATTCTTGACTTATTCACTCCTTCTATTATATGAGCATCACCTCAGTATTACCAACAACAGTTCTATTTAATACTTGCCTCTTCCACAACACTTCGTGTACAGCTCTTCTGAAATACTTTGGAAAATCAAATGGAAGGTCTCAATTTTTAGAGGAAAATGTGAGCTGCACATTGATTTTGAGACAAAAATATTGTTGCATGTCTTTTCTGTAGAAATAGCAAATACTTTTTTAATGTATGATATTAAAATTAACATTTAAATTTTATTTGCAGCCTCTGAGAAAGTATAAAGACCAGAGATATTATTTATTCCTGTTCCCTACAATCCAACATCTATTCCTACTCAACATTAAAGAAACCATTGCTGAAAATCAACCTAAAAAAATTAATTCAGATCCCTCATTGGCAGTCATTCTGCTTCCATCAGTCAGTACTGGTGTGACCACAATTGTTTTCTCTATTTTAATCCTGCCTTCTAATCAAATGTTCCCTTAAATCTTAAATGAAATAGCTGAGAAAGAGTTAGGAATGCATCCTGGAGACAAGCTTAAGACAAAGGCTGGCATGTTTAGGGAAAGGAAAAAAAATTACTGGGAAAAAAAACCCCACCTCCTTAAATGACCCTCAATCAACCTGAGCATTACTACCTCACTAAACACACCCTACAACTGTGAGTTTGCTCTGCCTGCTGTATTGGCCCTGCAAATTGACAGGAAACAATTCAAACTGACAGTCTGAATGGCACGTGCAAGGGGACAGTAATTAGCTGAAATACAGAAAAATGGAGATAATCTTCTTCCAGTGTATGTCTAAAAACACTTCCAGGAAAACAAGTGCCTAATATATCTGTGTTCTGATTTCTTTATTCTGGGACAATAAAAAAAAAACAAACAAAAAAGCCACATACACACACACAAAAACCCCCAACCAAACAACAACAACAACAACAACAACAACAACAAAATAAAACAAAACAAAAAAAACCCCCACAAACCAAAAATAACAAAAAAAGGGAGGGGGATAGGGAAACTACTAAAGAAAAAACTAGTGAAGGATAGTTTTCAGAGAGAAATAACCTGTGCAGGGCATTGCCAGACATCTGTAAGGAACAGAAGGGGTAGGAAATGCAGGTATGACAATGTGCTGGAAGCATGTGCAGGATACAGGAATAACCACTGCCAGATCCTGCAAACTCCCCATCCTGAGGAAGGCTGCTGAAAGCATCAGAAAATGTTAAATTTACAAAGTGAGAAACTGCCCTTACTCATGTCCATAGTTAAACCCAGAAAGGTGAAGGCTGTCTGTTTGATTAAATAGAAATAATTGCAGTGTCTTGTCAGAGAATGACCGAGCTGCCTTTTACTGTCTAAAAACAGATCTGCAAGTTCTGTTTGCTCAAGAGACTCAGACAAGAGGCAGGTGCAGGTGCTGCCACCACAGTGGTGAGGAGAGACAGGAGGAAATTGTTGTGTCACCAGCGAGACTGAGCTGGCAAGGTGAATTAAAAACTGTAATTATGACTCAAGTCTTTTAAAATATTGTTCACAGTTGATGGTAAAGGGATAAGTCCTAAAGCACTGTTAGTCAGGCAGTAGTTCTGCTTCCATTGAAGTTACTGGGTAAAAATCTCTTTAATTTTGGTGGCACTGAACTCAGGCATATTGATCATTGTCAATTCACTTTTAATTCCTCAACACTCCCAACGCAGAGCTGTGTGCTCCAGGTAAAGCTGGCAGCAGTGGGGAGCAAACTGCTGCTACATTTCTCTGTCTATTGAAATGAGAGAGGACTGAGAGGGCTGGAGGAGAAGGTGTCTGCACTTTCATGACTGCCACGTTTCAATCTTTGGGTTTCAAAATCTGTATCTCCTTCTTTGTGCAGCAGGTCCCTGAGGGAGAGCCACAGGCTTCTGTTCCACGCCTGGTTCTGTCCTGCTCTGTGTTATAAATGGACTCCAAAGCAGATTCTCTCCTTTATACACTGAGCTTTGAATCCTGGGACTTGCCTTCATCAAAGCTGCCTGAGCCTTGCAGCCAAATTGCTCCTCAGCTCTCTCTCCTGCACTGCTGCTCAGGCCAGGGGAGGGGACAGGGACACTTCTCTGCAGCCCTGCCCTCCCCACACACTGTCAAAAACCTGCCAGCCTCCTTCATGCAAATGAGTTTCCAGCTGACAATGTGTGTTTTTAATTTAGCTCACATGGTTATACATGGGCAGGTGAGAAGGGTGCCATTTCCCCTTTTCATTTCTTTCTTTTTTTTTTTTTTTTTTTTTTTTTTTTTTCCCTTGCGCTGTAAATTTT
>VZRH01001124.1:572789-586547 GCA_013397555.1 Urocynchramus pylzowi | reverse complement strand
TTCTTTTCCTCCTGAGCTGGTAAATGTATTTCATCTTGTAAGTCTTACTTTGGATTAAAAAGCTGTTGCCTTTGGCAGTGAAGCAGCACAGCAGGCTGAGGAAAGTAAAGCTTCCTTTCATTGCCATGTTTGAAACTAGAGGAAGTCATCATATTACTTTAACAAGCAGAAATGAATGAAAATGTTTAATACCATTATGCAAGCACGAGGAGCTGTTCTGGCTGCCACAGATTTTGCTCCCTGTGATTCATCGTGCTGGGGGAAAACGTGATCCTCTATTTTCCCCTAACAGTCAAGTCAGGATTTTGTTGTGAAGACTCTTGCAAGGTGAGATCTCTCCAAGGATCTGTTTCTCTCTCTTCAGAACATCGAGTCCTCAAACACCAGGCTGAGCTGCAGATCTGGCAGCAGGGTTTTTTACTTTTTTTTTTGCCACTGAGCATTTCATACCTTGCACTGAAATATCACAGAAGAAGGAGCACCCATCTTCTACCCCACCTTCTGCTGTGGGGACCTGCAGGATGAAAATCAGCTCCTGGCTCTGCTTGAACAGAGCAAAGTCCTCAAAATCATTTGGCAAATTGCTCTGTCACAAAGGCAGCAGTGAGGTAATTGGGGAGTGTCTTGGTTTGAAAAGATGGGTGTCCACTAAGGAAGGCAGGAGCCTCCTCTGAAATGGAAAATGTAACCCCCCTCCCTCCAAATTATAATTTTGAAATTAAGGGGCTCTCAGGCAAAGATATGGGAATAGGAATAACAGTTCTTTAGTACTGTTTTATTTTCTTTAGTAGGGAAGAAAATAAAAATAAAATACAAATGCTGTAATACAAAACAGCACTGCCAGAGTCAGAGCAGGCCCTGGCACGCTGTGGGTCAGGCTGGTGGCACAGTCCCATCCCAGGGTGGCTCAGCCCTCCTGCAGTGCCAGCTGTGGGTCAGGCTGGTGGCACAGTCCCATCCCAGGGTGGCTCAGCCCTCCTGCAGTGCCAGCTGTGGCTCTGCTGGAGCAGGGATCCTGGACAAGGCTGGAGGTTTCCTCTGGAGCTCCAGGGCTGCTGGAGATGGGCCTGGGCTCCCTCTGGGAATGCAGGGGAGCAGAAAGCTGCTCCTCTGGGAATGCAGGGGGCAAAGGCTGCTGGGGTGTTCCCAAGGGCAGATTGGATCCAGGTAGGAATGCTTGGCTCCTCCCCTGGGCAGAGCCTCTCCCATGGGATGATGGAATTTGATCAGCCCTGCAGGGACACTCAGTGGCCATGGACAGCAGAGATCTCCTGGAGGGAGGATTGGCTGTGGGAGAGATAAAGGAAAAACTGCCCAGGGAACAGCAGAGAACTGCCCCAGCTCTGACAGATGGGAACAAAACACACACCCCCAGCCACACCTTGCAATCCAGGACAGGGTGCCAGGGCAATATTACCTCATTAACATGGTGCTGATTATGATTAAGCGGAGAATGCTGGAATTCATCCCATCTGATTTTGGATTTTGAAGGGAGAGCTGGCTAAACTTTGTTCACACTGAGGAAAAAAGGTGCAGCTGATGTTACCAGCCTCATTCCTGTCTTGGCAGAAAATGGATTTTCTTCTGGTGTTGACTGCTTTCCTCTAAGGACTGACCTCTTTCTAGAGATTATTTTTATTTTTCTTTAACAATTTTGATTATGAAGAAATTACAGAATCATGGAACAGTGGAGGCTAGAATGGGGCTCTTGAGATTGAGTCCAGTCCCTCTGCTCAAAGCAGATTTCTTCAGGACCATATCCAGACAAGTTTCTAGTATCTCCAAGGATGGAATACTCAACAACTTCTCTGGGAAAATTGTTCCCAGTACTTGATTACAATTACAATTTAAAAAAAATTAAATTTTTAGGTTTAAGTGGAATTTCATTTATTTCAGCCCATGCCCATTTCCTCTTGCCCTTTCACTGGGCAGCACTGAGGTCACAGCATCTTCTTTACCCCCCATCAGCTGCTTTTACACACTGGCAAAGGTTCCCCTTGAATCTTCTCTCCTACAGGCTCAGGAGTCTCAGCTCTGTCAGCTTTTCTTCATATTTTTCAGCCCATTAATTGTCTTTGAGGTAGGGTCTTTCTGTGGGCCTATGACTCTTGTAACAGAGACTTTCAGTTTGTGTCTGAATCCTCCCTGAGCAGAGGGGAAGGATCATCTCCATCAAACTATCAGCAATGCAATCAAAAATAAAAACTTAACAATAAAAAAAATCAAACTATCCTAATTCAGCCCAGACTGATTTTGCCCTACAACCCAAACCTCTTTTGAATTGTGCCTCTTTTGAATTTTGAATTTTGAATATATAAAACATAATTTAATGTTTTCTGTGACGTTTCAATTTTTAAAGTGACATTTTTTTATTCCACAATTCCAGCAACAAACTTGGCAAGTCCTGGCAGCATTAATCATGTTTCTCATAGCTCTGCTCTGACACAGCCCTAATTTCATCCAGACCCAAAGCTGGCCTTGTTAGTGCACTAATTGGCCCACGGTGATAAGACCTACCCCTCATTAATGTGGTTTTATGGCTCTTGGGCTGGAGCTGACTCACACCTGGCCAGATCAGAGGATGGATGGAATTAACACACAACTGTCTGCATGTGGCCATGGAGACAGGCCTTTCCCCTTGGGCTGTAAATAAATTAGGGAGAAAATTATTAGTTACTGTGATATTGGGCCACTGCTTATAATCAGGTCTCTAATGTGTGAATACAGTTTGGATAATGCATGAAAGCAGAATACCCCTGCTAACATCCTCATCATTTGAGAAGGAACAGTGATTTTGCTAATTGAGCATTTTTTTTTTATCTTAGGCACACAGATATATGTGATTTAGTGTTCTTATTAATCCAGCTAGTGGTGAATCTCTGAGTGATAGCTTGGTATGCTATGATTTAGCCTTGTGACTTTTCCTAATCCTCCACCTTCCTTTCTTCCCCTCTGATTTAAGTTACTCAGAGATTGGCACTCAACAGTAAAGCAGAAGAGCTGGGTTTCCTATTAATCACTCATTCCTTTTTTTTTTCTTTTTTTTTTTTTGCCATTACCCGCATAATCCAAAGCAATATGTGTATAGGTGAGTGTAGAAGAGTTGGGTTTCCTATTAATCATTCATTCCTTTTTTTTTCCTTGCCATTACCAGCATAATTCAAAGCCATATATATATGTGTATATACATAGGTGAGTTCCTGTAATCATTTATTGTACTGTTTGAGCCTTAATGAAGAAGCAGGCCCATGTGGTACTTGGCTTAGTGGAGAAGACTACAAATAAATGAATAAATAAATATATTCTCAGTTGCAGAGAGCAGACAATGTGCTTCTGGCAGAGAAGGGCTGGTAAGCACAAGAAATAAAGTTGATCAGGGTACTTTGGAAAGGTAAGGGAATGCTCAGGAAAAAAAATCAGAAAAAGCTTCAGGCTATCCCTTTCCTAATTCATACATGAGATCATCATGACATCATCCAGATATAGTGACAGAGTGAGGGCCTGAGAACAGACTGAGGGTGATTTTATTCAGTCCTGCAGGGCATTATTGCAGGACATCTGATTGTTTGCTGACTGGAACTGAGAAGATGCCTCCAGATTCAGGGTTCTTGTTGGAAATGGAAAGGAGGATTTTCTGTTTGTATGATTTTGGCTTTTTATTTGTGGGGTTTTTTTTTACTAGAGAGTTATGATGTAACACAGTTTCTGTGACCTACCTTTGGTGGAGCGTGGTACTGAAATGTTCACTTGAGGATTATTTTATGTTGTGAATCTTGGCTCCTTTTCCTGCATCTTTTGTGAGAAGTTATTTCACACAGGCAAATGCATTCATAGGCAATTTTTTTTTTTATTTCCACAATATATTGGGTGGCAAATTCCATCTTTTTTAAAAGAGTCCCAGAGCTTGTGTTTTCAGACACCTCTGTTGAGAAAGAAATCTCTACATCTTGTGAGGCTGGAAGGTATTTCTAACCATGAAACATGAGCCTTGCTAATTTAAACGATTCATTTGGATCTGAAAGACTCTGATTTTCATCACTAGAAACACATTGGCTTATGTAAAAGCAGGTGCATGTAAGTTTAGCTGTTACATACATCCTACTTTCACTTCCTTGCAGATGAATTCTTGGTTTCCAAAGGTACAGCACATTTTGAGAGCAAGCAGTTGTTCTGTTAACTAGCAGTTGCTAATTACAAAAAAGCAGTGCAGTTCTGCCTATAGATCTTGTAACTGATCAGGCACAAAAAGAGGTTTTCCATGAATCCCTCTACAGCCCTGGGAACCCAGTGGAAACAGGTGTTTTAGGGATAGCACTGAAGGTTTTTTTTAATATACAAGAACATTTCACAGATGCTTTCTTAAAAAAATGTGAAGTCATGAAGTTTTATCATCAGAAACCTTTCACAAGCCTGGTGTTTCTCTGTTTCCCCCCAAGAGATATAAATTAAGACATTATCTCTGCAGCACTTGCAGATGAATCTCTGCAGCATTGCCTCGCAAAGGGGAAATAAATCCAAGCCATTTGGAGAAAACTCAGCATTCATAAATATTATCAGCTCATCCACAGATAACAATATAGGACTGAACCATTTAGTACCAGGTTACAAATCCTTAGCAGCCTGAATATCAGGGTTTTTTTTGTTGTTGTTGGTTTGTTGTTTTTTTTTTTTTTTTAAGTAACATAAACGGCTCTGGTTTGATGTCTTGATTTCTTTGGATTAACATAAACTGGGAATAAAATCTGCTCCTTTTTTGTGACTGTGTGAATTTTAGGAAAATATTATTGAAGGAACCTGAATGTTCAAGACTTCTTGAGGCCAACATGCACTGTCCAACATTGAGCAATCAGTGAAATTCTGTGAAAAGTGAATTTCAGCCACAAAAGCTCAGCTCTTGCACTGAGGTGAGGCAAAGTCTCTGTCCCTTCCCTGTCCTTCCTGCAACTTGGCACTTACTTTTCAGGGATCCAGAATAATTCAAAGCAATTGTGCTCCAGAACATGGAATAGAGAGGCAGAGCTGATTGTGAACCTGAATCTGATTTTAGAGGCTGGAGGGAAAATGTTGTTTTTTTCTTTCATGCCACCACATGGAAACTGTCAGTATTTTAAATTCTTGGTAGCACACTAGGAATGTGATGAGCTGTAAGTGTGAAACTCCTGTTTTCAGATATCTCTCCAGTGAAAAAAAAAAAGAAAAAAAGAGAGACAAAGTCAAGAAAATATAGGTGTAAAGGAGCCTTCTCAGAATGGAGTGACCTTAATTTCATCCATGGTCTATTGGAAGTCTGTGTAAGGTACAAATACGAATTTTTTTACTTAAGTATGTCACTCTGACTGCTAATAATTACAAATGCTATTTAGACTGCAGAATTAATTACCTCAGGAAGTCATTAAGGTAATTCTAAGCCTCATGCTCCAAAGTTTAAGACTATCTTCAATTATGGGAGAACGAGGCTTAGAATTCCTGAGTTCTGTATGACGTCTGAACTCTGTGGTGAGCCTAAGCTTTGCCCCTAATGACTTCTAGGGGTGATGATTTCCATGGTTTAATAACACATGGTGTGAAGAAGGATTTCTCCTTAGTGGTTTTAATCATATTGACAGAGCCAACTTTCTAAGCTTGCTCTTCTTTTTTTTGGTATTCCAGGTCCATCCCCTTTTGATTTAGCAGATACAAACCCAACAAAGTTTTATATACTTCCACACATTCACATTTATTTTATACACAGCCACTTTCTCCTTGAGAAGAGAGAACAGGGGGAAAAAAAAGCAATTTTAAAAGCAAGAAATACTGTTTTAAAGGATTGATCTGAACTGAATGACACAATTATATGTTTGGCAAATGTTTCTACCTTTGAAACAATCAGTGGAAGCCTGAGGGAGACAAAGTTTTAGAACATTAGAGCCACAAACTTTGTTTTTAATAATACATGAAGTTGCCTTAATAAATCGTTATGAAAACTGTAACAGCAGAAGGTAATGGCTGGTTTTAGTTAATGACCCATTAAAATGTTAGCAAAGCAACACTAACTGTGATATTTGTTGAGAATCAGTTTCAAAGGGACAATTAATATTAAAATCTAATGTTGATTTATTAACCAATACATTCTTAAGGTATTACTTTCTACCTGGAGCAATGAGTGCACGCTGCAATGGCAGTGTTGATAAATCAGCAATTCCATGAGGGTTAATAATCTCTTTTGCTCCAATTAAGCAGCAGAAGAAAGAAATAGCTGTCCCTTCTCATGGATGTTATTGCTGAGGTAAATTTCTGTCTTGGATGATGCTTTGAAATAATGTTCCTGCTGTGGGTCTTAACTGGACACCCACAAATCTGAGCCATCCAAAAGCAGGAAAATGAAGACCTAGTTTGCCTAATTGGGTTGGGGGAAAGGACCTTCCATCAATCCTAAGAAATAATATAAAAAGCCCACAGGACTCTTGCAACCAAGAAACTGCATTGGTTGAGATAACTAAACCCACTTCTTTAATGTAATTACTTATTAATACTTTTTTTTTGTGCTCGTGTCACAGGCCCAAACTCTTGGTTCTGCAGTGCTGCAGAGTTCTGCTCAGTGAGAGGGTCAGAGGCTGCATCCTTGGGGCTGTGCCTGCTGCTGGAATCAGAGCTGTTTTGGCAAGGCTGGCCTCTGTTATGTGGGGAAAATTCTGCTTTTATGTGTAGTGCAGGTTCGTGTCACCCATATCCCACTTTTGCTTTGTTTTCACCTCAGATAAGGTAAAAGCCAAAGAAATCCACCCTGTACTTCAAGGCAAGGGCAGCAAAGTCTTTGCTGGCACTTTTTGAGGAGCAGGTTCCATGTTTTGGGATAAACTTAATGAAATTGCTGTGTTTTGTGCATTAAGTTTTTTGTTGCTCTGTGAAATTCCAGAATTGTTGATCGTGGATTTCATCTTCATTGCTTCTCAGAAGTGAAAGCTGCAAATTCCCCAGAGGAGCCTTTCCCTGAGCTCATACAAAAGCTGAAATTCAAGCACATTCTTGATGTGTTCATTAGCCAGTCTTGCCTGCCTGAGCAATCACCTGGTCTCAGCAGGCTTCCTTCCCTCTTCCCTCCCTCCTCTCTCCAGTGTGTGCCAGCCTGTGCCATGTCCTGGATCCCTGTGGCCTTTCAGGAGAGCTTCACTGCTTTGGATAGAATTAAGTTTTTCCTCCTTCAGCTCTGCAAGTGGAGTCACTGAGGTACAGAGATAGAAAAAATTGTGGTTGAGGTCTACCAGTTCCAGCCCCTCGAGGGCTTTGGTGCTGTGACACTCAGGTGGTTCTGTTTGGCAGCTGAACCCCTTTTTCTTGATAGCAAATAGCACTGGGGTAGGGCTGAGGTGCTCAAACGTTTCTCTGGGGGGTGAAATTGCAGTTACAGCACAGGAACCAAGTAAGAGGCCAGGTCTGACATCCATCACGGGGTGGCAGATGGCAAAGCCATGCCAGGAGGTGCTTTCCTGCCTGGACATGTCCAGGCACAATCAAAAACGATGAAGAGGTCATTTAACAACCATTATAAGCCAGCTATCCTCTGACTGGGCTCCTGCCAGAGATATTTTGGCTGGTCACCTACAGAGAACATTCATCTGATGTTGACCCACAGCTTTGTTTTCCACTGTGGTTTGTGTTTATGTGTGTGTGTGTGTGTACTTCTGAACACTTGGATTATTTGCCAATCAGTTTGAGATGCCTGTCTTTGAACATTTTGCTTCTGGGGCCACTGGGCCAAGAGAAAATGTGCCAAGGCCAAGAGCCTGGCTTGTCACAGACCTCTCAGGTGCAAGGCACTGCCAGGGTGATGAGGGAAGATGGAGCTAAGAAAAAAGGCAAAAAGCAATTTGTCCCTGAAGAAATGTGTCCAGTGGAGAAACACCTTTTGTGTAATCCAAAATCCTTTGCATTCCCTCAAAAAACTAACAGCTTCACTGTAAAAAAAAAAATATTAATAAAGGCAGAGCTGATTCATGAGTCGGTGACAAATCCACCAAGTGTTTATTACTGATCTATTGCTATGTGAAGTTTTACAGGGTGATTTTTTCAGTATGACACTGGAACATGAGACAACTGACCCCAATGAAAGGTTCCCCAAATGCAGTGCTGTCTTGAGCTTTGCCTCTTTGAAGAGAAAGCAGATTTATTTGGGGTTATTGCCATGTCAAAGGAAATTAGTTCAGTCATGCTGTTTCCTTAGTGGTACCTCCTACTGTTTGCAGTTGCTGGGAATCACTAAAAACACTCTAGATCTGCTTTTAGTTGATACAGACAGTGTTTCATTTCAGTAGAATGAGGCCTGCTTTTTTTAGGAAGCATTATTTAAACATCTGCTCAAGAAACTGTCTCCTGTCCAAAATGTCTTGCCCTATTTTTGAGTCTTTCTTTCTCTTCTCCACGGGTGAACTGTGGTAAGACACAGCTCTAAAAACCTCAGGAGTTCTCTGGGATGATAAAGGGAAGTGGAGCTGAGGCATACTCAGAAAGACAAGTTTGCCTTTTAATTTATAGCAGGAACAGCACCTCAGCAGCAGCTCCATGTGACAAAAATTCTAATGCTGCCTTGCCCTGAGAAAACATTCCCTTGTCATGACAGCACTGTGAAAGACACTGGTCATTTTGATTTTGGCTTGGGGAAAGCCTGAAGCTGAGCTCTGAATAAAAGCAGTGGTCAGGCAGAGGTGACAGGGGGAGATTTTTATCTGGCCTTGGGTTTTTTTTAGGTTTCTTGGCCCAGTTTTGTATAGCTGATGCAACATATTATTTTTAAATTTTTTTAGGCAGTGCTACCAAAAATCCCAGGGAGTGATACTGTGCAGTTCCTCACTGCCCTGAGGAGAGGATTCCCAGGTCTGAAGTGACCTCCCCACTCTGTATGTTTAATGTGCAGCTGAGAGGGTGAGATAAAATAAAAGTCCAGGCCATGCTACCTTAATCTTACTTAAAGCACCCACCTTTGATGTTTGCCTAATCCAGCTCTGATACTTGGAATGAGCACTTTGGTTGGAACTTGGCTGGGGCTGGGATAAATGCCAGCTTGCTGATCCTCTGACTGATGAAGACTGAGGAAAACAACTGGAAGATTTGGCAGAAATTATATCAGCATCCCTGATTGAGAGTGTGCACCTGCCACTTGCTGTTCAAGTCTGTAGCTCAGGTCTTTCTAAATTTACACCTGCTCCTTTTTCCTGTTTAGTTAAAAGTTGTTGACAACACTGTGTGTTTTATTTTCTGTGCATCTATTTCTTCTCCCTAATGTGGGATGTCAGGGCTCAGCATGAGACTGTTTGGAACTTCAGCTGGCCTGGATGAGAGAGAGGAGACAGCCTGCCACGTGCTCAGACACATTGAACCAGACCCAGATGTTCTGGGAAGAAGGGGAAAAAATGACTTGAGCATGAGCATCACCATGGTTGCTGAAAATATGGTCATTTTGGGATGGGAAAGGGCCTTGCTTACCCACTGAAATGGGTTTTGTTCCATCTGGCTACAGGTTTCAGATGTTCCCATCCCTCTGAAGAGGAACTAACCCAGGAACTGTGGCATAAATTTCTGTGACAATGAATCCTGTGGAATAATTGCAGCTAGACAGACAGAAATATATTATAGCACAACCAGATGCTGAGAGGAGTTAGCTGGGCATGGACTGTCCTTCCTTCTCTTTTCTCTCTTTCCCTCCTCTCCACTCCTCACATTTTATTTTTTAACATGCACAGATTCAGAGCAGTAACTGAGAGAACAGTTCTGTGTGTTGTTCACCCAGCCTGGAGAGAAGGTCGAGGTAATTTCAGCTAATTACAGAGGGCAAAACTGATCCTCAGCTACCTCTGGGGAGGGATTAATAAAGCTTTCACATGAAGATAAGATCTTTCATAAGATCCTTCATAATGTTATCTCTGAGAACTATCTCCATAACAATATATATAGTATTAGAGAGATATATATAGTTGTACTTGCATTTTTAATGACTTTGGATACTCGTAGAAAAAAAGAAAGTGCTAGGCAGACGACAGAAGGGCTCGAGAACAAACTGGAAGGAGGCTTTCATGAATTAGAAATTGAAAATTAAGTTTAAAAAATCAGAGGGTATGGAAGAGTCTCTATAAATTCTCAGGTTATTATGCACATCACTCTAGGTTTTTGTGCAAAAAAACCTTTCAGCAGCAGAGCATCACTGCAGGACTATCTCTAGAGCTGCCTCCTGGCATGAAGATGCTGATTTTGGAGGGTGCTGGAGGCACAAAAACCTCATCTGGCTCCCCAGGACATGCTGGTCTGCTGCACTTGTGCCAGCAGGAGTGTGGAGATGGAGTGTCCCTCCTGCTGCCCCCATTTCTCACCCCATACTCAAACCCCAAGAGCACAGGCTTTGAAAGTGTGGGATCCATAACCCAGTGCATTCCTGCTTGCTTTGGAGAGGGACTCCCACTCTTTTTGCCTCAGGGAAGATGAGGTTGATGTGGCATCATGTGGCATCTTCTGAGTCACAAATGGCCTCTGTGAAGAAAGACTATTTTGGAAAAAAGTAGGAGCAGGGCATTAAGTCTCCTAGGGAAGTGGACTGCCACAAGAAGACAAGATAACTGGCATCAATCAATGTTTGAATATTTCTCAGGTGATGATTTGAACCCAGCTCTCTCTCAGCTGGCATAGATTGAGTGCAGAAGACAATTTTCTCCTCCTCTGTCTCTCCTGAGAGAACCCAGCCCACTGGCTCCTCTGGGCCACTGCAGGGCACTTTCCTCACAGATGCTTCCCAAAGTGGCTCCCCACTCATTTCCCTTGAATCCCATTTTACAGTACCTGACACTTCTTCATCAACCACCAGGACACTGGGTACTCCATGAAGTTTGTGAGCTCCAAAATTATGAGACCACCTAAAACTTGGCTTTTGCAATATGGACAATTTCAGTGCCTGAATCTCCTGGTGGATTCACCCTTGGCTTCCCTGGGCTTTAGTTCTTCTTTGATACAGGAATAACAAAACGCTCCAAACTTACAGGGATGCTGTGGAAGATCAGTGCCAACAAAAGGTTGTCAAGGATCCTGGGGAGGGAGTAGAGGCAGCTCTGAGGTGAGTCCTGAGGAGGAGACTGGATCACATCACTTCAAATAATTAAAAAAAAAAAAAATCCTGTGCATAATTATCCTGTTTTAGCATTGCTACATTCCCAAGCATTCACTACTGGTCCTCATGAAAGCTTTTTCAGTAGAATTTCTGACTAAGACAACACTCTCAGGCACAGGGTGGGATTCTTGGGGTGTCCAGTGAAGAGCTGAACTTGGTGATCCTGATGGGTCCCTTCCAACTCAACCTATTCTGTGATTCTGTGAATCAGGAAGCCAACAGCAAAATTATTTAATGCAACAACCAACAATAAAATCATCTTTCTTTCTCCCTCTGCTAGATTAAGAAACCATTTTGGTAATTTCAAATCAACAAGAGAATATTTGTTTCACAGCTGATCATTATTTCTTTTTGAGGAGGGTATATGTAATATACCAAAGAAAATGTTTCTGGGCACAAAACACCTGCTATCCATCCTGTAAGAACAAAAATGGCATGGTTCCACAGAATTCTTGCTGAATGTTTTGTTTATTTAATTTATGCAACAAGTGAGAGGAAGCCAAGCCTATGTTTAGAATCTCACAAATAATTAATTCAGTATTTCTGAGGTTTGCCTTAATTTGAGAATTGATGATTCCCCCCCCCCCTTTATTCTTCTTTTCCAACAGTTCTTTAGCAGATATTATGAAGTATTATATTAAATTGTAGAACCAGTAATAAGTTCTCAGAAGATGACTCAAATCAGGGAATTACAGTTCATTAATTAATAGCCAATGGAAAGAAACTTTTAATTACTGATTTAGGTATTGAGAAGAAATACCTAAATCAGTAATTAAAAGTTTATTTTATTTTATTTTATTTTATTTTATTTTATTTTATTTTATTTTATTTTATTTTATTTTATTTTTTATTGTTTATTGTTTATTTTATTTATTTATTTTTATTATTAAAAGTTTTATTTAAAGTTTATTTTACTTTTTTATTTTTAAAAGTTTAATTTAGTTAAAAGTTTATTCAACTGAACAAACACTTAGAGAAACATCTTTCCTCCCATTCCTGAAACCCAAGTTCAGCCCAGACCCCCTCCTCCCCCTTCCTCTTGTCACTG
Organism: Urocynchramus pylzowi; assembly: GCA_013397555.1. Taxonomy (NCBI): domain Eukaryota; kingdom Metazoa; phylum Chordata; class Aves; order Passeriformes; family Fringillidae; genus Urocynchramus; species Urocynchramus pylzowi. Next base: position 574,371 of record VZRH01001124.1, on the reverse strand, counting down.
CCAATGTTTGCATCCTTCAGCTGCTCCAAGCTTTACTTTGGACTTTGTTTCTGACATCTCCCTCATCTCCCACCTCATGTACCCAGAACTTGCTGCCTTTTACCCAGCATGAGCGTGGCCTGACATTTTTCTCCTCCCATAACCCCACTTGTGACTATTCTCCACTGCAGATATTCTCTCTTTGCAAGAGCTTACTTTCTGTCCATCCAAGTAAATGTGTACAGACCTGTCTCATCCCCAAACCCAGAAGATAATTTGCCTTTCCAGTGTAAAAAATAAACCAATAGATATTTCCATATTTTAAATGCTTTGGTATCTTTGCATCTACTATTTTGTCTTATTCATCAGTTCAAGTGCTCACGTACTACATCATCCATCTTTTTTATTAAATATTTTTGTTGCTGCTGTTTTATTGAGGAGTTTTAGGCTTTTATCACAGACCCTTCTTCAGCTCCCCATAAAACCACCTCAGCTTTTCTTTCCTTCATCCTCTTTATGGTTGGTGCTGCTGAGTTGATGGTGGGACTGGAGGATCCTGAAGGTCTCTTCCAACTTTGATGATCCTGTGGTTCTGCAGGTCATGAAGTGCCCAAGACCTCTGAGACCTCTTTAAATGCCAGTTTCCACCTTCTTGTCAGTGTGACTACTCTTCCCTTTGAGGGGAAGTAATTTTTAACATCTTTCCACCTTGAGCTACAGCTCATCTGTGTGAGAATCTAAAGAGAAAATGTTTCACTTTTCTCCTGCAGAGGATGAGCTAATTACCTGCAGGATCCAGGTCTAGGGTCTGTGGCTTGGATCTCAAGCTAAACTAACACCACCACCAATCTAGGAGAAAGTATTACACTCCAGAGAGCTCCAACACCCTCTCTCTGACTTTTACATGAGTGGGAAATCAAGGGATTCCATTCACTGGAAGCTGTGTCAAGGGAAATATCGGTTGGATATTAGGAAGAAGTTTTTTACAGAAAGGGTGATAAAGTTTTGAAATGGCCTGCCAGTGGTGGAGTCACCATCCCTGGGTGTGTTTAAAAAGAGCCTGGATGTGGCACTGGGTGCCAGGGTTTAGTTGAGGTGCTGGGGCTGGGTTGGACTCGATGGTCTTGAAGGTCTCTTCCAGCCCAGTGATTCTGGGATTCAGTGAATTTGTGATTCGGCAAGGATATCTCAAGCAAGAAATGTCAGTAGCCAGAATAAATTACGTGCAGTACATACAATTTCATATAAAAAAAATCGAAATAGGATCGAAAGTCCTACGAAACAAAGTAAACTCTGCCTTAAGCATAGTCCAGCCTAAGAGTTCCTCCCGCTGGTCCCTCCGGAACGCCACGCAGGATGTGCTGCGGGGTGGCGACTCGTGCCCTCCCCGCGCACACACCGATATTGTCACATCACAGCACACCTCGCACTGCCCGTTTCCTTAGGTCTCGCCTTCCCCCGCGCTGTGCGGACCTGCTGGTGCTGCAGGACTGCGGGGAGGGAGGGCTGGGGTTAGCGCTGGTCCCTGCGCCGCGCCGGGAGGCAGGGGAGGTGAGCAGCGGGCTCAGCGCGCTCCGAGCTGCCGGAGAGCGAGCCGGGAGGG
>VZRH01001124.1:562721-572777 GCA_013397555.1 Urocynchramus pylzowi | reverse complement strand
GCCCGAGCGCCGGGCGAGTGTCGGCGGAGCCGCGGGGCTGCAGGCGGGGCTGAGCGCTCGCTGGGCGGACGAGCGGCCCCGCAGGCTCCGAGCAGCCACCAGCCGAGCCAGGAGAGGGGGCATGTGGATGCTGGCCGTCGCCTTGCTCCACAGCATCTCGCGCGGTGAGCCCCGCCGCGGGCATCCCTTCCCTTGTCCCCGTCCCTGCCCGCTCACGGCGGTGCCTGGCGGGGTTGGACGCGTCGCACCGGCTGCCGGAGCCGCCAGGAGAAGGGAGGGAGAGCTCTGTGAGCTCTCCGAGTGGCTCACCCCGCGAGGGGACAGTCCTTAGTCCTTAGTCCAACTGAGCGGCATTTGCTGCGAGCATCACAGCATCCTTGGCGGGGGGAGGCACGAAGGGCATCTTCTTCCCCTGCCGTCCTCCCGGCACCCCCATTTGGCTAAAGGACGTGGATAGGAGAAATAGCTAGCCCTGTGTCATTTGCCACCCTGCACAGGAAAGAAAACTAACGCATGTGGTATTTGGAAGATCTTAGTTTGCGTTGTATGTTTTGAGAAGGTTGCATGTGGTAGCTGTATTTGGATTTTCTGCTGGGTTTTAGCAGTTTCCTGTTAATCTTTAGAGAAACATCTCTTCCAAGGAGCTGAATTTATAAATAAGTTTAAATAACACCTATTGCACTCGTGGAAGGGCATTAGTACAAGAAATGGTTGGGGCAGACTTCCAGTGCACAGAGGAAAATTCTGTGTCATGATCAGCAAGCATCGACCTGTTGAGAACTCATTTTTTCATATTAACTGTTGAAAACCAATGAGATCTCACCTCTCCCTGCCCCCATCACCCCTCCCTCACCTTGTAAAGGTTGTTTAGGGGGATCTGCTGATTCCTTATGTGAAAAGGCTGTGACACTCGAGCTGGACGTGTACACGTGGGCATTTTGCCATTTTCCCACAAAGCTTTGCCAGCTCCCATCAGTCATGACCTGAAACAGCTGCTGATCACTTCTGCAAATTCTGAGGGCAGAGATTTGTCTGTGCCGTGGTCTATGATAATTATCTGTTGGGGCTTAAAGTGAGATCATCAAACTTGTTTTCCTACGTGTCTGGAAGAACATCTAAATACAGAAAACCAATTAGAAAACCACTCCTTACAGTGAAGTCCTTGGTATGTGTATTAAAACTAACTGGAAAACAGAAGTTTAATTTAATGTCCAATGTCAAAATCTAACCTGCTATAATTTCAGTCCTAAACTGACAGGAATCCCAAAATTCATGTGAAAAAAAAAAAGAAATTACTGTTTTTCTTATTCTGAAAAAAATTTTTATTGTCATTTGAATGTGCTAGTTAAGAAACTGTATTGAAATTTTGAACTCATACAGCAGAATGTTTCAAATGCACTAAATTCAGCTTTTTCCAAAAAGGTGTTATGTCAATTAACTTTTTGTTCAACCTTAAACTTCAACCTAAATATGAAAGTTAGTACAACTCAATAATTCGGTGCCTCAGCATCTAGCATATTCTGTGAGTTTTTTTCTTTAAATAAACCTATTTGGATAGAATATCTTCTTGATTAATTTATTGACTTGTTACTAATTAAGCATAGCTTTATTTTTCCTATCCATGCTTTGGACAATAGCACGGAGAAATATTAGGAAGTTATTCTTTCCACATTGCAGTGCAGGAAAGACAGGAGATATTATGCAAGACAGGTGTAGCTTTTTTAAGATTTCTGGCTTAAACTTCAGCTAAAAAATGCTGAAAGCTTATTGTGTTGTGGTGATACCAAAGAAGGAGACAACAGAAACAGACAGGATGCAGATACCCAGGAGAGTGATGGGAGCAGGGAGGGATCCTGTGTGAGAGCAATGCCAGGTGGGGAGAGAAGAAACAGCCTGCGTGGGGAAGAGATGAATCAGCAGGGATGTGATCCCTGTGGATGAACAGGATGTGTGGAACGTGCCCCCCTGGTGGCTCTGGAGGCCAACATTGCCACTCTGTGCCAGGTGCCACATGCCAAAGTCCTTCCCTGCAGTGACTGTGGCCTGCACCCCACCCACCTCAGTGTGGGAGCCACACGGGGGGGTTTGCTTGGGCTGTGGTTTTGGGAGAAGTAGCCAAAATAGTGAAATAGAGGAAGTGCATTTTCAACCTGCTTCCCTCTCCACTAAACTGCAGCCCTTTGCAGGGAAGGCAGGAAAGCTCTTTTTATTTGCCCATTTTTTTTCTCTTGCACAGATGATATTGACACTGTTTACTCAATAAACTTTATGAGCACTTCAGCTCAGAGAAAACCCAACTGTGGCAACTGTCAGTAAATGGAGGCTTTTTAAATGAGCCACCATCACCTAAAATACATGTTGTTGGTTAAGAGTCTACTTTTGACAGGTGGCTATACTTTAAAAAAAAAAATCAAAAAAACCGAACTAAAACCCCAACCAAGCCCAAAAAATAGTCCCCAAGGAAATGAACAAGAAGTAGCATAGCACCAGTCTGTGGAGAATGAAATCAGAGGTTTTACTGCAGATCCAGGAGGCTGACCTTGGCAGGTCTAGACCAGCCCTGCTGCCCATAGCAGGGCCAAATAGTACAGCAGGTGGCTCAGGACTGTGTCCTGTCAAATTTTGAATAACTCCAAGGATGGACACTCTGTAAAAAACCTCTGCCTGTGGTTTTTACCCTCACTGAAAAAGTAAATGCATTATTTACATATCTATAAAATCATATCTTTAAATGGAGCTGCGTGATTTCTGATTGTGTGTTTTGCCTTTTTTCTGTTCACTGAATACTATCAAGAAGAGTCAGGCTACACCTTCTTTACATCTTCTCATCCACTATTTTTACTCATTACTAAGATCTTCTTGAGCCTTCTCCAGCCCAAATAATCTCTCAGCCCCTCCTAATGGATGAGATTCTCCAATTCTTTAACCATTTTTGTGATCCCTCACTAGACTCACTCCGGTGTGTCTGAGTTTTTCTTGGTCTGAGGAGACCAGAAGTGGTACAGAGTACTTCAGATGTGTTGTCATCAGTGGATGACATGACAATTTTGATTTTTCTCCTTTAATGCCAGTTCAATGTATAAACTCATGTTTATCCAGGCTTTCATTTTAATCTGAAACCCTTCACAGGGCAGGATATCCCATTGTTTCTCTACTACATAATTCTCCTCTGCTGCTGAAATTCCCCATAACACAACCCTACCAAACTTCTCCCACAAAGTACTTGGAGTTGTTTATCATCTCCAGCCAGCATATAAATCCCACTTGTTAGCCAGACTTACAGCCAAGTGCTTTTCTGCTCTTGTAGAAGAATTTCCTCCCCAAAAACCAGGATCTCCATTAGCTGCCTTCAAATCTTGCCTGTGGGCTTGCTGCTATTTCAAACCTCAGCAACAGTTGGCTGCTTTGGACATTGCTCATCTCGCTTAATTTGAAGTGTTTATGGTGCAATTCACTGTAGCCTCTCCACATAATAATTGGAGACAGAGGAATGGGTGATTCCAAGGTGTGATTTCTGTTCTACCTTGGCCAGTCATTTTAAGGTGGGAGGAGTCATCTCTTTAATGTCTTTTCTCCTTTCTTTTGTATTAAAGGAGACCAAAAATAGGTGGATGGAAGAGAGATAAGTGGCTGGTTTATAACCTTTTGTGTTTCCCTGCATGACTTAATGACTTGAAATGCACAGTGAATGTATCCATCTTATCTGTGAATTATTTCCATTGGTAAAACCTATGTTCTGCACTTAAAAGTAAATGCAAATGCATTTCCTTCACAATAATTTGTTTCTTTTGTCTGTAAATAATGATAAGTTATAGAAAATGCAATATAAAGTCAAAATCATTTGTGCAATGGTGTACAAGAACACAGTTTGTTGGTGCTAATGTCTACAAAGAGTGGACAGGCAAGAAAGGGTTAACAGAAGAGGGAAGGTCACAAATAATTTTTGATGTTAAACTGGAAACCTTGAGTTACACCAGGGAGGAGGCAGAGCCAGGTTTGGTGAAAGCTGTGGTCTGGGGCACGGCCATGAGGAGCTGGGTTGGTGAGAAATTGTCCTTGCAGAGAAAGGCTTGGGGTCAGCCTTCTGAAAAGTCTTTCCTGCATCTCTGGCCCAGCCCCATGAGTTGTCAGGAGTTTTTATTCTTGTTTATTCCATCCCTCTTCACCAGAATAGGTGAAGGCTGAAAACTTTAAGGCTCTTGCCTAAAAACTTTTTGAAGGTTTCCTCTGATGCCTTGCCCTCAAATGTTTATGTCCTCACAGAATAGGGACAAGAACTTCAGATGGGAATAACACAGAGGCTCCACTTGTTGCATAGAATGGTATGAAGGAAAAAATCTCCCCTATGTTGTGTGTCTGAGAGAGAGGATGGAGCATCCCTGATGCAGAAGTGTGAATGGGGCAGGTCTGGTTTCACTCTGTGTTCCTGAGTCTTGGGGCAGGCTGTGTGGAGAATCTACAGCAGCCTGCCCCTGCTCCTGCTGCATTATCCATGACAACAAGTTGGCAAAGGAAATATTTCCTGGGGTTCTCCCTGCTGCAACCTCCTGGAGGAGCCGACAGGAGCTCGTGGTGCAGGACACACTTGTGGCCAAACCCCCTCATGAAATCCAGACCCACAACTCAATGGAAGCAGGGGGAAAGGCAGATGGGAGGGCTGCTGTGGTCCCACACGACCAGACACAGTTTATATCCCATTTTAACTCCCCCCCTCCCGTGGTAGGCTGTTGCTTGGCAACCCTGCATCCTTGCTCCACCGCTGCTCTGCAGTGCTGCTGCTGCCCTGCAGCCCCTCCTTTGCACCAGGCTTGGGGAGAGCCATGCTCACACGTGCTCCCAGCAGCCTGCAACAGAGATATCATCTCTTCTTCAGTGCCTGGAGGTAGGTGGGAGTCAGGAAGATGAAAATGTGGAGGACACTGTGCATCGCCCGAGGCGTGGAGAACTCTGCTGCTCCTGGTGCCTTCCTTGCATTGACTCTGGCCAGGGAGGTGTTGGCTCCCAATTGCTCAATTCTTGTTTTGTTTGTGTGGTTGCTACTCCTTGTGAGCCACTGGCATCCAGAGCAGGTAATAGAAATCAGGATTTGGCTCAGGACCAGGGATAACCTTCTTCCCACATAATTACAGTCCTTAATGGATTGCACTGTAACAATTATTAAAGAGAGGTCTGCAGAGCTTTGAAGCCATCATTAATTTTTTTTTTTTTTACAGCCTTGTTGAAGTTGTGATATTCCTTCAAATTTCCTCCTTTCCTACCACTTATTTTCAATGAGAAGCAGTTGTGTGTACGTAGACATACCTGCATCCAAACCCCGTCGCATTCTAGATCTATTGCTAAAATGCTCTGACTCCTAACCCAAATAATGAAAAATCTGATTTAGAAATTACATAGTCCTCTTGACTCATCCCTGTCATGCTGCAAGGTTATGATATGTACAGTGTGGCACAGCTGTTCCTGTGATTTCAGTGTCTGTAATCCATTCCATCCCATCTTGGCATTACAATTGTTTGATGCCAATTGTTTAATGTCTTGTCTTTGCACACACATCAGACCCACAAAGGGGTTCAGTTCACCTTTATTTGGAGGCTTTCAATGGATATCTCCAGTGCCATAATGCTTGGGGTGTCATGTTATGATACTTCCTCTCGTGAGAACCAATTAGCACCAAGAGCAGCCCCTCTGCCCTTTTTCAAGCCCATGTTTTCACCCTGGGCAGTTGGCTGAAGGGTTGTGTGCTGTGCCCCCACCTTCCTTATTTACCTATTTTACATGCCACCCTCCTCCCTTACCCTATTTCACGTGTTAGGAACAAACTTGTCTGTATGAAGATGTGAAAATTAAAAAAAAAATTACATTTATTTCTCCTGGCTTCTTCCCTCTGAAAGGAAATATTTTTCTTCTAGCTGACAGTCCTTTAAGCAGTGAGAATCTTACCTTCTCTGTTTGTTTGCAAGGTGCAATGCAAAGAGAAGTCTACAGCATCAAAAAAATAATCACTACCCTATGTTTTTATGATGTTGCTTGAAATAGAAAAATCTGTTATTCTCTGAAGAAAACATGAATCATACACGGGCTTTAAAATCCTTCCCACAGACTGGATTTTTCCATGCCTTACTCTAGCATGGATTTCTAAGAAACATCTTTGTCAGCTGCCCTCCTCCTTCTCACTAATAACTTTTGAACCTGCTGTCCAGTCTCAATCCATTTGCTTGCCGAGTTTAAGTGGAATATAATTAATTCATTGCTTTAATATCTGTATAAGAGTATAAACACTCACCTGGGAGAGAGAGAGACTAATCCCACTCAAGTTGTTGAAAAAACTGGAAAAATTCATAGACATCTGACTTAAGTCTTCAGTCTTCTGACCAAATATCCAGAGGAAATTCCTTTTCCCACTGATCCTGTGCTCACAGAACCACCCAATGGGGAGAGCTGGCTTGTTCACATCTTCCAGATGCGACTGGAACCCCAGGAACGAGCTGCACGAGAGAAGAGTAACTTCAGGCAGGGTGAAAAAGAAATAATCCCCATTTCATGCTTAAAAGCTCAGTGTGTATTAAGCCATCCAGAGTGTTTTGAAAGCTGCTGCTTTAATTCATGAGCATATCAAGACTGAATGGCTAATTGTGTGTGTACTGTAAGAACAGGTCATGCGAGAGAGCACATTTTTTTGCCAGATAACAATATTCCTGCACGTTATCAGCTTGGAGCAGTCAATGGCTTCAAATGAAGCAAATTGTAGTTATTCCCTTGCATTTTTGGGGTGGAATAGATAGGTATCAGCAGCACAGATGCTTTCACAAGTAGCTGCATGCAGATGATTTAGGTTTTGTTTCTCCATCTTGAGCATTCCCAGATGCACGGTAACAAACAGAGCTTTTCAACTGGTATCATCTTAACAGTCCTTACAGAACCAGAGATTCCTCTTCCATTCTTAAGGGTCTCATGGAAAATATTTAATTTTTGCAGCTTGTCCTGATAAAAAAAAATGGCTGACTGTGAGCTTATAGATATGAGCATTAAGCTTGGTAGCCAGTGAATATCAGAAGGTTTAGCGATTGGTTTTGACAAGCATTCAACATTTATCTGAATCTTTCCAGTATCAAATCGGGCATGAAGTCTTCTGAGGAAAACCTGTTCTCACAAGGCTTTTGATTCTCCTGTTTCCAGAGTGATGGAAGCTACTAAAAAGCTTTCCCACTTCTGCTCCTCTTCCCTTCCTAACCCCTGGTCCCTTTATCCCTCTTTGAGTTTATCTCCCTTTATTATGGGTGCAGTGACAATGCTTTAGTTTACCTGAAGATTTGGGGAAGAGTGGTTCAAACTTGTCATCTTTAAAACAGATATGAATCAGAGAGAAGATGGAGAATATTTCCCAGTTTGTTTCAAAAGACCGAGATTTGAATGCTTTGGACTATATAACAGCCAAATATTCACAAATTCTTTGCATATTTTAATTAAAAAAGGATAAAAAAGTGCTTCTTGAGTGATTCCAGGTTTTGTTTCTTTATTGTTATTATCTCAGAGGGGTATGCTGCTTTCTTTGGTTTTGTTTTTAAACTGACTGGGACTACAATTCCTTTCTTAGCAAAACTGAAAAATTTCTAAATCTCATTAAAATGAAAATCATGACTAAATGTAGAACTAAGTGAGTTTTCTTAGTTATAGCCCTCTGTGCTTATCTTTACCTAGTCTACAAGATAATAACTCATATTTTCCCTTCAAATTGCTATGCTGCAAGAAAATAGCTAAGAAAACTCCATTTAGGGAAAGAGGTCAGTAACAAGTAGAGACAGAATGATTTAGAAACTGAGGGGTGACTGAGCCAAGGTGTCATCTCTCCCAGAAACTGGGCTGATCATTCACTTCATCTGAAATCAGATTCTGATTTCAGGCATGTTCATTTTTTATTGCTTCTTTTCCCCAGGTCTTCTGACTGTTGAGAACTTCCTCTCTCACCACACTTTCCCTTCACTTCCTCTCTACTTCCCTCCCATTCTTTCTTCCTTCAGGTGCTTTTAAAACCACTTTCAAAGCTGAAATTGCAAATGAGTTTTTTGCATTCTGAATGACAATGAGGGGCTCTGTTTGAATAGCTGAATGCTTCAATGGCAGATATTTGACTGAGTTCCCTAAAGCCCAAAGCCTATGAAACCATCCACGATCTGAATAGAACCAATTACCAATTACAAGGAGCTGCTGCTCCTTGGAAGATTCTTTTAGGTTTTTGGGTTTTTTTGTTTTTTTTTTTTTTAAGTCCCAATCAATGCAGACTTATTGTAGACAGACCATTTTATCTTTTTCTTTGAAGAAACAATTTCCCTGCAAGAATGGTTATAGGTTATATCTGTCATCCACCAGATACATCACCTTCCGATGTGGGGATGTGAAAACATTCAACCACTTGGATCCTTAATTTTCAACTTCATTTTCACAAAGGCTTTCCATGAGGCAGCTCTTACTTGTGTTGGTCTGCTGTGGTCATTCCTTGTGTGTTTGCTCACTTAAGGTGAGGATATGATGCAGGTGCATTGCAAAATTTATGTGCAGACCTCACCATTTAACCCTTCCCGTGGTTTTCAGTGGAGATATTTCAACTGCAAGCTGATGACTGGGTGGGATGTGGCCAGACTGATCATGCTGGAGAAGTTTCTGCATGTTCTTCATGCTGGTGGCTTGGGGGAGAACTGGAATGTGAGTGGCCAGAACTATCAGAAAAATGTTTTGTGTTCTGGATATCCCATTGGAACCAGATGGCTCAAACGCTTTAGGGTTTCAGTGAGGTCCTAATAGAAAATCTTCTCCTTGTGCCTCCTGCAGTACAGTGTGACCTGAAAAGTTGTCTGAGATGCATTCAGGGTGATCATCAGCTGATTTGAATTGTTGCTATATCTCTGTTAACTTCAAGAGGTCTTTCTCACCAAGCTGTATGGTAGCTCCAGAAAGCAAGGATGGTCAACCCCATACAGTCAACCAGTAGATGGTCTAAACCCAGATTAAGAATTTGAGACCATTTTAAGATTTTTGATCCTTACAACTAAATCAATAACGTCAAGAGCTTTTTTTTTTTTTTTTTTTTTCAGAGAAGATATAGTTATATGCAGAGTTTAATTTAGATACTTTGCTGGAAAATCGCTGAATTTGTTTTAGGAAGAACTCAGTAATTTTCAGCCACTTAATCTATTGTATTTTAATCAAACAAACAACAACAAAAATATAAAATGGGGATTCTCCTTCATGACCTTGAGTAGCCTTGATTGCAGCTGAAGCCTGATCATGCTTGATTTTGCAGACTTGAAAAGTAGCATCCTGACTGATGTCATGTACTTTGCATGGAAGTTATCATATGGTCTTCTTTCTCCACTTTGACAGATTGTTGAATTTAGGTTTCAGTCAAGTCATTCCCTGAGCAGCAGGACCAGTGAACCCTGCTCTCATGCAAAATTGCATCCTGCCTTCCTCCTCCCCTCCTTAAACCCAGCTCAGGACAAGGATTATGCTGCCTAGTTGGTTGGATTCTGCTAAAAAATGTTAAATACCCTCTGGAAGTAGGTCCTTTTGCCTTTTGGTGCCACTGAAGAATAAATTAAAGATTTATTCTTTTACTTTGCAGCTGCTGTGGTTGTTTTAAATGAACTGATATGCACACAAACTTTTCTGAGACAGTTCTACAGGAAGCTGAAATTTGCCAAGGGCTACCAGAGTTATGTAGATGAGTAAAGGAGGTAGGAATGTATAAGAAGGAGGTTTATTTATTCTGTCATTGTAGAATGTCTAGAACATTGTATCTCTTAAGCCCTAAACATGTTTCGGGCTTCAGAAGAGGAAACAAAGCAATTCTGAAAGAGCAGCCTGAACAAATCTGTCATGAACTTCTCCCAAATGCTCTCAAATCTATACTTAAACATTTCTGCTAGTTACCAGCTCTCTTCTAAACAGATTAAAGTTTTGTTATTTTTAAAAGGACTTCACTCCCAATAAAACAAAATTTCTCTCTTTTTCTTTTTTTTTTTTTTTTTTTTTTTTTGTTTTTTTTTTTTCTGCCAAACAATT
>VZRH01001124.1:545371-561089 GCA_013397555.1 Urocynchramus pylzowi | reverse complement strand
AGCAGCCACCAGCCGAGCCAGGAGAGGGGGCATGTGGATGCTGGCCGTCGCCTTGCTCCACAGCATCTCGCATGGTGAGCCCCGCCGCGGGCATCCCTTCCCTTGTCCCCATCCTTCCCCTCCTGCCGGCCGGGAAGGGGAGCGGGTCGCGGCGGTGGCTTTTGTGCCGGGAGCGTCGCGCCGGCTGCGGGAGCCGCGGGGAGAAGGGCGAGGAGCGAGAGCGCCGTGATCGCTTAAAGTCGCTCACCTCGCAAAGTGACAGCCCGGAACCTCCGTGCCTGCCTCCTTCGGAATGAGACGGTGCTTGCAGAGGCAAGGAGGCAGAGAGGCGCTTTTTCTTTCTTTCTCATCTGGAAAAGTACAGAATTTTTTGCCAAGTGCCGTAGAAATCCGTCAGAGCACGCGGGGATAATTTGAAGGGCTTTCATCCTAAGCGGTCGCGTTGAGATATTGCTTCCTTTCGCATCTATTTTTTTTTTTTTATTCGCCCTCTGCTTTCACCTTAACGTTTTTACATATATTTAAGAAGTAGTATTTTGAATTTATTTCACTTTCATCATTTCTCCGTGAAGGTACCTGTTCCGAATTTTTTTTTTCCCTCACTCATTTATGTAAAAAATATGCACGGATAAGCATTACATCATCTGGAAAGGTTGAAGACTTTTAGTCAATTATAAAGTTAGGAAGGGAAATTAGAGTGGGGATAGAATAAGGGTAAACCTGTTATTCTTTAATTTTTCTTTTCCTCCTGCCAACTCTTTGACTGACAAACATCTATTGCAGTTTCTGTGCGTTTTTAATAGTGGGTTGGGGTATTTTGGAACATTTAGATATATTTGATTGAAAACCATGGCATGTGTAAAAATATGCTTAAATTGCTAAAGTTTTATTAAAAATGCACATTTAGCATTGCAGTTTTAAGGACAAAAAAACAAATTATGCTGGGGTGCCAGCTATTCTATTGCACTGCCTCCTCCGATCCGAGAACGTAACATTGCCTGTAATGCTTTTCACCCTGCCAGATAAATCAGATTAAACACACAATTCTTGAAATAGGCAAAGCAGGTAGAGCAGGGAAAAGGTTTCTTGTGTGGAATGAATGAGAGAGGAGCGCAGGGCAAAGTGTGAGGATTCCTGAAGGATGGAAATAATTGAACCTCTGGCAGAGGGTGAGGGATGAATGCTGGATGAGGGTGCCTTCACATCTTCTTAAGTAGACACTAGATGAGAAAATGCACTGACAGGCATGGCTGGTCCAGTGTGAAGCACTGGGGAGGGCAGAAATCAGGAGGTGAATCTTAAATGTGTGGATTTAGAGCAACCTTAAAAGCATTTTTGTCTTCTGCGTGCCTCAGAATACAAAAGGATTGAAATCCCCCAAAGCGTAAACTTGGAATTTTTTTTGGCGTTTCTTTTGGCAGTAAGGAAACTGCAACAAGTTTTAACATTAAGAAATTATCTATTTATTTATTTATTTTTGAAAGGCAGCAGCACTGTGCCTTTCTTTCTGTCCTCTCCAGCCAGATACCTTGGAGGGAGAGATTTGCTGTTAATAGGACAGAAAGAATCAGCCTGGAAGTGCACTCTGACCAGTGCTATTCATCTAAAACTAGATTTGCATAGAAATAAGCCCTGTTTCTCTCCAGAAATCATATTTTAAAAGAAAAAAAAAAAAAGCAGATTTTTTTTTCTACTGTACTGATGCTATAAATTCTATGTTCTATCCTAGTTAGTCCTCCTTGCAAGGGTTTTTTGAAGAACAGAATAATTTTTGCTTTATGAGGTCGAAGTACTATGAAAATCACTTCCATTTATTCCTTGATCTATGAAGTCAGCAGTAATTTCACTTTCAGTTTCCATGTGTTTTTGGATCACAGTCAAACCTGAATTTGTCTCCCAAAGAGTGAAGAGTGTAATGTGTACATGATAGATGCATCTGCATGGATTCTGTGCTGCCACACAGCAACATCTGTACATTTGTGACTCCAGGGGGACTAAAATTAAATGGTTTTGTGTATAGTAATATTCCAAAATGAAAGCATTGTGAAAACATGTAGTGGGTGGTTCAACGATTCTTTGCAACTTAAAAAGTCTGTTTGTTTTTGGTGGCATACTTGATGTCAAAATGTAGATATTTAGGGTCTTCCTAAGGGAAATCTTGCAAGAAAATGTCACCTACCTTCATGTTAAGACTGGATGAGATGGTTTTATTCGTTGATAACACTTATTAGGACTTATTAGGGCCTTTTAATCAGAGTCAAGAGTCGGAGAATAATATTTTTAAATGACTTCAGATTTTAATGCAGTGTCATATCAGATATGTATCTCTTTGAAGGAAATGACTGCATATATAAATAGATATGTCACGTACACATTTATTTTCATTATTCTATCTGTAACTCCATCTGAACTCGCTGTGTGACAGGCAGGACTCTTTTATGAGTGTATCTGGTGTGGGGGGGGGAGAGGTTTCTGCTTGGCTTCTGCCATTGCCTTTTCTAACCCCTTATGGAACCACATCATGTTTGCTTAAAATACCAGCACAGGTATAAGTGGTTTTCCAATGTGTTACATCTCATTCTGATTTTAACTTAAAAATGTGTAAGATTGTTCATGTTCGTGTTGGTTTTGATTTTCTTCCCCCTTTTTTTTCCTTTTTATTTCTGAAGGGAGAAATAGGTTAAAAATAAACCCATAGGTTTAACTCTGCAGTTGTAGTCTTGGGCTTAATTTCTGTTGGAGATAATGGAAAACATCTGAATAACAATAACAAGGTTGGCCCCCATATTTCCCTACAGTCACTCAGCACAAATACATTTTGTCAAATTAGATATGAGCAGTGTCACTGGGAAGGCTTTATGTTTGTGAAATAGCTTCCTTCTGGGGACAATAAAAGTACTGACACGCTCTTCCATCCAATTAGTATTTCTGAAGCCTGAAACAAAAACCTCCCCAAATACCTGGTTAAAGTTTATGTATTTCATGAGGGTTTTAAACTCTCGTTGCTGTGAGTTCCTTAAGAATACAGGTAACTATTAACCATAAATGCATTGCAGCCCTGGAAAGTGCGTGGGATGATATAGACATCAGTGGGAGCTCTGCAGCTGAATTCACTACCTTGAAAGCCTGAGTCATGCAGTTCTAATCCTGAGCAAGGCTTTTGAGTTGCCTTTCAGGGTTACTCTACCTGCACCACCTTCCCTGTTACTCTGCCTGAGTATTCCAGAATGAGCAGCAGAAGTCTGCTTAGCTTGGTCATAATTAGTAATGGGGCATTTCACTAATTGCAGGGAGAGAAGGGAGAGGAGGCTCTGAGGGGAGAATGGCCTCCTTCAAAATCCTGCCTCTTTTTGGTAAGGACTGTGATCAAGCTAGTTCAGGTGCTGCTTTCAGAAATGAGGATCTTTCTCTGATCCACTCAGTCTCTGCTGTGGATATGCTGAACCCATTTCCAGGCTTCTCCCTGGCTGCATTTCTTACATGCCCGTTGCCCACAGATGCTCTGCTGAAATCAATCGAGCATCGGGAGGCACCAATACAGCACAGATGACACTAAAAATACATTTCCATTAAAATGATTTCCTGTTTGAACCCTCTCCCTGCTGTACATCTATCAATATGGGTTTTAGCAGTGTTTTGGAAGATGGAGAAGGATCACACTGAGGTGAGAGCAAGGGTTAGGCTGGAGGATGAGGATCCAGAGCCACGGTGGTGCTGAGCCTCCCCCAAGAAAATGGTGATCCTCAGTGCTGGGGATGCAAAATCCCAGCAAAAGAGCAAGCTGCTCTCTTTGTAGAAACATTCTGAGATACCTGCACAGCTTGTGTGGAATTGTGGAACCAGATCCTCACCTCGGGAAGTTGAATGGATGTGCAGGAAGCATTCTGCTTGGTGCTTGTGTGTGGATGGCACAGCACAGCTCAGGGTGTTTTTAATCCAGTGTTACCCGAGCTATGAATAGCTATTAATTAATCACCAAAAGCCAAGGGAAGAAAAACTGTTATTGCTGGGCAGTCAAAGGACATGGGGATATCTATATCTGTTTCTCTTGGGCTCGGGGTGTGCTGCTCCCCCCGGTGCTGGGGCTCTCCAGGGGGATTTCCTCCCGTGGTGTGGGCAGTGGCTGTGCTGGAGCTGGAGCCACAGGACACTAGTGGGCAGCAAACCACACAATCTGTGTCTTCCTAAGCTGTGGGAGCACACAGAGGCAGCTCAAAGAAGCATTTGCCTGTGTTTTTCTGTCAAGGGTCACTAAAAACTGGTGCATGCTGCATCTTCTTCCTGTAGCGCTGGGCAGCAGATGGGGGTGGCAGTGATGGTGTTTTTGGGAGTGGCTCAAAGAGAAGTTGTTTTCTTCAAGTTGTAAAAACAAACCTCTAAACCATCCTAAATAGGGCTTTATTGCAGCTCACAGCTCTTCACCGTGATTTCATACAACCACAGGATTGTTTAGGTTGGAAAAGACCTTTGGGCCCAACTGTTCCCCCAGCACTGCCAAGTCCAGCACTAACCCCTGTCCCCAAGTGCCACATCTGCAGCTCTCCCAAATCCCTCCAGGGAGGGTGACTGTTCCAAGGCTGGAAAACCCTTCCCATGAAGAAATTTTTCCTCATATCCAATCTAAACCTACCTGGTGCAGCTTGAGGCCATTTCCTCTCATCCTATCCCTTGTTCCGTGGTGAAAAGATCCCGACCCCCATCTGGCTCCACTCTTCTCTTATGGAGTTTTGGAGAGTGAGAAGGTCCCCCTGAGCCTCCTTTGCTCCAGGCTCAGCCCCTTCCCAGCTCCCTCAGCCCCTCCTGGGGCTCCAGCCCCTTCCCAGCTCCGTTCCCTGCCCTGGACACGCTCCAGCCCCTCCAGGTCTCTCTTGAAGTGAGGAGCCCTGAAATGGAAACAGGATTTGGGATGTATTTCAATGGAATTTCCTCAGTGCTGCTGCATCTGGAAAAGTTTAGAAGTTGATTTTAATTTTGTTTGTTCTTGAGTAAACTTTTGTCGCAGAACATACTGCTGATTTCAATTATTTGGGAAAATCTCATGGGTTTTGGTGATTAGCTCATCCAGAAAGTTCCTCCAGCTCATGAGTTGTGCAAGTCTTTGAGCTGGGCTCAGGTTGGGCCTCACTTTTTGTGTTTTTGCCTGAATAAGAGATTTAACTGTGCTGCCCTCTGAGGTGAGGGGGTTGTTTGGGGTGGGGAAATAATCTCCTCTATCTATTAAGTAAACAATTGGAGCGACAATAAAAAGCAGAAAGCAACAAAATGAACAATCTCTCTGGGGGTGGGAGGTTGGGGCAATGGATTGAAGAGCAAAATATTTGGACTGTTTTGTTTTTTCCACAAAGTTTACTCGAATTAAAAAGTTAAGGTGTGTGTAGGATCAAGGCCTATTTGAACATACAACTCATTTAGCCTTCAATTTTATTTGGCACATGCCATTTGTCAATCTCTTGGTCTTGGATTCTTTCAGATTTGCAGTAGGAAGGACTAATTCCATCGTCTACTTTAAAAATTGAAGATGGCAGTAAAACATTACATTCATCTTTTATTCTAAGTTACATTTTTTCAACACTTTTAATGTGTTATTTCTTTTGAGTCATTGAAACTCTAAATATACTACAAAAACCCATTTAACCAACATAGGTCTGCAACATACATCAGAATACTCAATTATTTCAAGGTGAATGTGTAGGATGTGTAGGCCTGCAGTTAAATTACTTGTTTCACAATACATTTTGAGTTATTTCATAATCTTATTTAATCATCACTTTCTTTTCATTTAAACTGTTATTAAATCAATGAAATTAAGATCTGAAATTTCAGTTCTTCAAAAGAAGCTTTATCTTCTCAGTCTTCACCTCCCTGCCCCTTAAAAACATTTCATCAAACGATTGATGTTTTTGAAAATAAAATAACACAAAATGGGAGGTATTCAATAATAAAAGCCTTTCACAGCTCAATATTTTAGAGCACTGAAGAGAACATCTCCAAGAACAAGCCACTGATTCCTTAGGCACTTGTTGGCACTGGGAGCTTTTCTTGTCATTGCTTATCTTTGGATACTACTATTCACAAAAAAAAAAAAAAAATTCTTATTACCTCATAAGTACTTTTTTATTTTTTCCCATCAGAGCATTGAGTTACTCATCAGAAAAAGAAAAAGTAGGGTGTGTCAATAAATACCTTTCACAGTGGAGTGGGCAACAAATGCTATGATCTGTTTTGAGGAAGGAAAGCAAGGCAAGTGGATGGACAGACAGGCTGACAGAGATTAGCAAGTCTTCCCAGCATCCCTATTTAAGCTATTTTTACTCAGAAGGCAGGGAGTAAGACTTAAGAGTGAGCCAGCAATCCTATTTATAGAAAGCCATTTTTAAATGCAAAAGCTCTGAGAAGGAGAGTCACCTCCATCCTAAACACCAGGCTCCCTGGAGCTCCCTCAGCACCGAGGGAGGGAGCAGCCCGAGCTGCATCACTGATGTGCTCCTGCTGAAGCTTCCAGAAGGACATTTCCCTCAGAAATGCAGGAGTTTGGGCCAT
The DNA here is from genome assembly GCA_013397555.1 of Urocynchramus pylzowi. Taxonomy (NCBI): domain Eukaryota; kingdom Metazoa; phylum Chordata; class Aves; order Passeriformes; family Fringillidae; genus Urocynchramus; species Urocynchramus pylzowi. The sequence goes on along the minus strand of VZRH01001124.1, from coordinate 554,549 downwards.
GGGGCAGCCCAAGAGCACAGCTGAAAATAGCTCTCTGCTCCACACCCACGTGGCAGAGACAAAGGCACACACGGGCATCACCTGAGGAATTCTTTGCCTGGTGCCTCTCCATGTATTCTCTTGGAGATCCTGCTCGTGTGGCTCTCAGTGTAATTTGTCAGGGATACAGTTCCTGCTGAGATTTTAAAATAAACATATATATTTCTGCACATTTACATATGTAAATCTGCATAGCTTATAATTGCTTAAAAACTACTGCGTATGGAAAATCTGGCGCTTGCTTTGCTGTCCAAGTGTGCTTGATGCTATTTTCTTCCAATTAATTACACTGTAATCCCATGCAGAAAATTTGTGGCTTAAAGTCTACATTTTGCACTAGGCTAAAAATTATTTCTCAGTAACTTTCTGCCATCTAAATTATTGAAGTAACTTTGGGGAGCCCTCCAGTGTTTTAAGAATATCAGAATAATATTCTTGAAATGACCGGGACTATTTCAACGCAGCCAGAATATAATTATACTGCACTGTAGCTGCAAATAGTTGCCTATCTACATAATCTACTCACAGTGATTCTGTAGATAAGATGGTAGGGTTGCTGTGTCTATATAAATACCTGTTGGTGTGAAATATTCTCATGTGGTTTTGCAAATGGAGCGGCTCATGCTGAGCCTGCAGTCTCGGGGTGTTCGTCTCTCAGCATTGCAGAGTGGCAGCCCCCAGTGGCTCCAGTTTTTGGGTGCCAAAATGGAATTCAGGAATCTGTGGAAGGGCTCGTTCCCTGCTCTGCTCCTTATCCCCATGATAACAGCCTGTTCAGTGAAGTTTTCTTGAGGTTTAGTAGTTAGTGTGGAGTTCAAACGACAAATCTCAGTCTTTGAAGTGTGGTTTTTGGTTAAGCTGGCTCCTGTTTTAGCTGGGAAGAGGTTTTGGGATGCTGGAATGTGCAGACTTGGAGGAAGCCATGTTCCACCCACTAATCTCATGGCAGGATTTGAGTGCACCCAAATCTACTTGGTTGCTTTTTTTCCCAGACCATGGAAAGGTGATGCATAAAGTGCAAGCTCTGGCTTCTGTTGAATTCTCTTGTGCAATTGTTTTTCTATCAGAAAGCACTGTGTTTTGGGGTTTTTTTGTTTGTTTATGTTTTTTGGTATTACTTTCTGAAGTCTTTGGGGTTTTTTGTGTGAGTTTTGTTAGGAATTTTGGCCCTGACTCAGGAAAATACTGTGAGTGCATAGAGTCAGTCACTTGATAATTATGAGGTGAGCATGTGACAAGCTGTTAGAACGCTCCTGGCTGGAGCTAAGGACAGAACAAGTCCTTGACAAAGTCCTTTTTGTTATGAAAAGCAGATTCAGATGTCCCTGGAATGGGATCTTGCTGGAAAAATTGTCATTCAAGCAAAATAGGCTTTAGGTGGACCTCAGCTTAAACTGGAAGGTGGTTCACCATCCACACTACACATTGTCCACCTGAATTTTTTCCTCTCATTAAGTGGCATTTCTGTGGGACAGTTTAAAAGCCAGTTCACATACTATTTCTAGGCAAGTAAACCATAATTTGTGTTGCAACTGCACTTGTGAAGTACAAAGCAAAGTGTTTGCTGTGTCATGATATGAAGGAAGTAATTTGGGAAGCTGTCAGTGAAACAGAAGTTCTCCAGTTATGTTTGCAGACATCCAATGTAGAGAGTTTTTTGCATAGTTAAGTGATTTTCAAATGTCTGCAGTAATATTTGCATTATACTTTATGCTTTTAGCTGCATTTATTTAGGGAGCTTTCCTTTGTATCTATCTAATTTTGTTGGGTGATCTCAAGGTTTCTCTTCAAGAATTACAACCTTTCCACAGCCCTGTTATATAGAAACCAGATTTTCATCATTTCAAGCACAGACAGTGAGGTTCAGATCACTATGGAACTTGAGTGGTGGGTGATGATCACCATGGTTTTTGTTGTGTCAGCTGTGGCTGAGACTTTTTGTTCTCAACTTTTTTGCAAATATTTCTCTATAAAATGCAGAATGAATGCTTAGGGGAGAGGGAGGGATGGGGGCACAAACATAACTTTTAGTGGGGAGGGTAAAGGAAGTGAAAAGGGTGAATTGGAACTGCACAGTTATCCAGCCAGTGATGTGAAGTGAGAAGAGAGAGGGCATCCACAGGGCATGAATCCCTGTGGGTCAGCAGCATTTGGGCTGGGCAGGTTGTGGGGAAGGACCCTGAGGTCTTGGCTTCAGTTTGCAGTGGGGAGGGCAAAGCTGAGCCTGTTCCCCCGTGAGCTGTGGGTGGAGAACAAGACAGAATGTGGCTTTGGGGCTACCCAGTGCTCTGTTTTGGCTACTGGTCTGTGCCAGAGGAAGCTGGTGCTCCCCATGGATCCTGCTGTGTGCCTAGGGATAGAGAGCACAAAGTCCCAGCTGCCCTTCTCCTTCACTGCCTGAACTCAGATTTTTTTTTTCCTTTTCTACTCCTATTATTTAATCTCTGCTGTAGGCTTAGTTTGAGGCCTACTACCTGTCTTCTCTCCACATTTTCCCTAGTTATTTATATTTATTTTGCCTCTCTCTTGGAGGCAAATGGATTTGGGGGAGTGGAGGAGATCAAGGATGGACAGCAATCTTACAAATGTCAGCGTGGCTGTAGGGTAGGAAGGGCAAGTTCCTCATCTGAGCAAAGCAGGAAGGAGCTGAGCTCCTTTATTGGGCAGGAGGGAGATAATTAATCCTCAGGAAAACAGGCTGAGCTGTCAGGCTTTCAGAGCAGCCCTGGCAGGGGTAATTTGCTGTTCAGCTGTTGGGAGCTGTCAGGTTTGGTGCAATGGGGTCTGCTCAGAGCAGTGCCTGATCCCCCAGCCTCGCTCCTGGGTGGGAATCCTGGGAGCACTCCTGGCTGGAGGGGAGCAGGTCCCAGGTCCCCACTGGAGAGCAGCTCTTTGTATCACATTGGAAAGCTGCTGGCTTAGCAAGTGCTGAGGAACACCCAACAGTTGTGGTGGGAACACAGCCTGGAGTAGGGAATTGTCTTTCTTTTTTTTTTTTTTTTTTTTTTAGGGGAAGAAAGAAAGGATTAGGTTTTATCTCTTCTATCCTAGTCTAGAGTAAAAGTCTTGTCCAAAAATCTTCTGTTCTTCACCAGTTTTTGCCCTTATCCATTGTGTTCATGCTGTGGCTTCAGAGGGATGTGACTGCATGTGCTCAAACTGTGCTTGTCCCACTGGTGGTGGAGCTGGAGACCTTCTGGAATATCCAACCACTGGCAAAGCAGGGCAAAAGAAATGCCTGTCTGAAGACACTCCAGCTGCAGCAGTTCAGTGCATATTTATTAAGTCCAAAAGTTATTCCCTAGTGGATAAAAGCAATTAGAGCATTTCTACCACATCTCAAAATGTGTTTCCACAGAAGAGAAGAACATTGGGCCTTAGTAATTTCAGAAGGACTTAATGAGATTTAAAAAAAAAATATATTTTCCTAAATAATAGTAGTCTGACTGCTACTTAATTTCAAGGGGTTTTGAGAACTTTTGGTGTCAGTAAATTGAGTTTCTGTCTTGTCTGTGTTTGAGGATAACAGCCTTGTTTACTCACCATGTAATGCAGTTGCTCTCATTCCCCACACTGATTCTGCTGCTCTCAGTCCCTGGCACTCATTGGAATAATTGGGGTAGGGGTTAAGGCTGGCTGAGCATCTCAGCTCTGCCATTTCCTAAGGCACGTGCAGCTGGCCTGGTGCTCAGGAAATGTTACACAAAATAAGTAGCATGTATGGAGCAGCTTCCAAGTGGAAAATGAAGGCATCATGGCATGGCACAGTGCTGGTGCTCTTACAGGTTGGGAAGTGGAAGATGTGGGGAGCTGAGCTGGGCTTGCAGCAGGGGATGCTCTCTCTTGGCTCAGGACCCTCCAGAGGGCAGGAAGAGAAGAGAGATTTAGGGGGGGTTTGGGGGAGATGGTTGCTGTGTTCCATGTCCCTGATCATGATGCAGTCTCAGGTGATGTTACCAGCTCTGTGTCCCTCCCCTCCCCTCCCACTTTGCCATGTTGGAGCTTTTGGGAAAAGATGCAAAATGTCCTGAGTTTCATTTAAGCTGTTGCTTGGAAAGAAATGAACAGGGATTTAAAGCTAGATGTTTTAAGCAAGTGGCACATTTTAGACCCCATAACTTTTAAATCTGAATGGAACTACTTTCACTTTTTAATTAAGTGGCCTCCATGTGTGGTGGTATAGGATCTCCCTCTTTGAGTCAGGAGTGTGTGTGCAGTATGGTGGTTTTACCTTCATGTCAGTGAGAATCTGATTTATTGCCTTATAAATATAATAATAATAATAATATAATCTGATTTATGGCCTTATTGGGCAACCTGAGCAACCTGGTCTAGTGGAAGGTGCCCATGGCAGGGGGATTGGAGTTGGATGATCTTTAAGACCCCTTCCAACCCAAACCATTCCACGTGTTTTTTTATTAGTTCATCTATCAGTCACTTAGTGAAAGTGTGACAATGCTTTAAAGGAACATACAGCTCTGTTGCTGGGAGGTTTTCTGGCATCATCACCTGCAAAGGAGAGCTGCTTCCTGCTTTCTTGAGAATTTCCAGACCCTGGATATTGATTACACATAGGAGGGTGCTCAATATGGGCAAACCCTGAGGTAAATTTGCCCTGTGCTGTATCTGGTTGCCTTGTTTTATTAATGTACGCTCATTCTGAGGAGCTGAAAGGATTATTAGTAATAGCTCTGTAAGAGGGATACAATCAATTTAAATTAGCTCATGCTTGAGCCTGTGTGATCTGCTGCCTTTAAAATGTAGGTAAGCAGCTCATCATTTTGCTCCCTTACATAACATTGTAGGAAACTTTTCCCAAGCCCAATCCTGTGGCATGTGGGTTACTTGTGAACTAGTGATTGGATTCAATGATTTCTGAGGTCTCTTCTAGGCTCAGTGATTTTATGAACTTCTCTGTAAATGTTGCAGTTCATAACATTTGGATGTTTTTAATGTCCAGAAAAATTATCCATTTGAAAACCTAAACACTTATTCAGAGTAATTCAACTGTGTTATTTTGTGTAAAAAAATTAAACAAGAGACACCTCTGAAGATTCTTTTTCATGTCCAAGTCCTGCTTCTCCCCTTCCTCCTTTCCATAAATTCTTCCAGGCTTCCCCCTGTCCCTGTACATCTCACCCTAACAAGTGTCACTGGATTGTGTGGGTAAACAGCAGGGGTGATTTTCCTGGTCTCTCCAGATTTCTGCCTTACAAAATTGGTATGATTTTGCCAGCAAAGCCAGACAGTATTACACAGCAAAGCTCCCTTAATATCTCTTGCTTTTCCATTCTTGCCTGCCCCAAGCCAGAGAAACCCAGCTGATTTAGACTAATTATTTCAAATGCAGTTTGTAAAAGGATGCTAATACTTTGCTGTATCCCTGAAGGTCATCTAAGCGATCCATAGTTAAACATTCATGTGGGAGACTCTGGGGGAAACAGTAAGGGATGATTTTAATGGAAACACAGTGGGCTGAAGTGTGTGCTCGGGCTTGAGTCTTCACAAAGCAAACCAGGGTAGTGGAGTGCTCCTGTGCTTTTACAGCTCTTAAATCTGAATAAACTAAAGCCTGCAGACCCTGCTTGAACATCTTTCACGCTGGAGAACTGTGTGTGATCCAGGAGTGCTTCAAACTGCTCCTTCAGCACCACAATCCCCAATCTCTGTTGTGTTTTATTAAGGGAAAAAAAAAAAATAATTATCTGTGCACGATCTCTCGTCATTAAAATGTGCTGGGTGCCCAAGGTGTTTCTTCGTCTGTTCCTCTGGCAGCTTTTCCCCTCAAGTGATTATGCTAATTAGTGTTTGATCAGATGATTAAATTATAATTCGATTAATCCTACGTGCTAAACGCTCTGAATGCATTTCCACTGCCTGAGTGCCTTGTGCTTAAGCATTCCTGTTTGCAGCTTGATAGGAGGCTCCTGCCTTTCCCCGTGCCTAATGGATTTTCTGTATTAAACCCACTACTTTTAATGCTGGGATGCAGGGGAAAGGGCTTTTTGTTTTCCTCCTCTGCTGCACAGAACCAGAAATAGGTAGGTTCCTCTTAGAGGATCTGAGTGTTGCTAGGGATTGCAAAAAATTACAGAGGGGGAAAAGGTTCCAAGCTTTTGATTTTCTATTAATAAGCTCACCCCATGTCCCGTTCATAACTCATAACTTACCAAGGCAAAAAACTATGGTACAGATAAACCCTCAATCTGTTTGCATTCTCAGTGGCATTTTCCCCAAATAATTCTCTCCTTTTCAAAGCCAAAATGTATTTTGGCCCAAAGACTCTCTTCTTTGCAGAATAAATTTTCTGTATGCGTGAGAGTGGGGTAGAGAGAGAGAAGGTTGTTTCTACTCCTACTACCTGCTTTGCCCTCCTTTTCCCCACAGGTTTATTTTTGCATTCCCTCTCTAGGAGGTAATCTCCAGCAAGGGTGTAGAATGAAGAACACACTGAAATTATAACCTTGGTGCTGCTGAGAGATTAATGCTCAGCTGCAGCATTGCTTCCTTTGTCTTTGGGGTCCTGCATTTTTAGGCCACCTAATTTCATATGACTCAGTTCTACATACTGGAGAAAAAACAAGAAAAAAAAACCAAACCAATAATAACATTAATTTTTTACAAGAGGTGCTTTGGCTTTCAGTATTAAATATTTACAGGTGTTACATAGCTGAATATGTTAACTGGATTCTCTGTTTTCAAGGGGGTAGGCACCAGTGTCTTCCTCTGCCAGAGTCTGATAGTAATGAGTGGCTGGAGTTTAGAGGGAGGATGTTAAATTTAAATCCCTTGGTTTGTTTCCATCCTACAGTGCAGAAAACACTATCATGGAACAGCCTCCCTCCCTCTTCCCCTCTCTCCCTCTCCTGAATTTATCTCAGGGGAAGTGTGAAACAGATTGAGCACAGGGTTGCCAAGACCTGTCTAGGGGGATTTTGCTTTTTTGTACCCCAGGTGTGGGAAGGTAGAGCGAGGGAATAGGGATGTAAAGGATGTTTTCTCTTCCCTCTCCTTCCCTTTGTTTACCTGAAAAGCTGTCAGAGATTCATAGAGCTCCTTTAACATCTTATTTTACTCCTTTCAGACTGTCTAGGAAAAAAAAAATTTACCTGTGAGGTGACTGGCATGCTACAATCTATTGCCAGCTATAAACCAGTGTGGGGTAAATGAGTCCTCTGTTATTAAAGTCATAGAGGCCAAAAGCACCTTCATTCTATCAGAGCAGTTGTGTGCCAGTGATGGAATACTGGGATCTGATGATTTAAGAGGATCTATGCCCTGCCAATGCATTCAGCCTCATCCTTTGCCAGAGACCCCGTCCTGGGAGTCTTCCCTCACCCTTGGCTCACCAGCTTGCACTCTTGCCTCAGTTCTACTCCCTCCAAACAGATTGTGGGCAGATGTTTGCTCTGCCAACATCTGTGCAGATTTAAGAAATTAAAACCTATGGCTGTCTCCTGCTACGTGTTTGCAGGGGGAATTGGCCCTGATCCCACGTGGGATGGATGCAAACCCCCTGCTTTATGTTGCAGCTGGCCCACTCCTGTGAACCCCTCTTCTGTCAGGGTTTGTGGGGTGCAATCCTCCATCTGGAAGGCAGTGATGAGTAGCTGCAGGCAGTAATACCTTCAACCAATCCAGATAAATAGATCTGGAAGTAGGCTTGTGTCACCATCCTCATTTTAGAACTGAAAGAATTAGGCTAAGCTGAATTAAGGCTCTAATTCTAAATGAAAGTGCTAGCTTAGGATGCTGCTTAGCTCATTCTTTTTAAAAGTTTAATTTCAGATTCATTTCCTGAGTATCCCCATGTGGACAGGTCCTCAGACTCTGCCTGGCCTTGGGTAAGCTACTTAAGCCTGTGACCTGAGGATGTTACTGCAAAATACACTAAAGCATGTGTGGGAAGTGCATTAAGAATTCCATGACAGATAGTTGTATGCCTGCTTTGGTGTTTTGTTGTTGTTTTGTTTTGTTTATTTAGCATTCTCTGTGTGGTCTTCCAGACAGAAATCAGCTTTGCAAATGTGATCTTGGAGTAGGGGAAAGACATCCAAGTGGGGAAAATGGCTGTGCTGAAAGAGGCACTCCAAGCTATTCCATTGAAGTGTCTAACTCACTTCCCTGCCTGTGTAGTGGGAACACATCCCCTGCCCACCTGACAAGGGCTCTTTTGGGTGGATATAAATATCCTTAGAGCTTTGAGCCTCTGGAAGTAGAGGAGCTCATGGTGAGCAGCATGAAAACCCTTTGGAAAATGCCATTTCTGTGTTGTCCTTGCTCTTTCTCTGGGAAGAACACATTCCAATAGTCCAGCAGCAGAGGTCAGTGCTGATTTGCATTGGAGAGGCAAATCTAAGCTCAGAAGGAAGGGGTGTAACCTATCCACATCTCCTGTGTCCATAAAAACCCCACCACACTCTTCACTGCCACTGGTGCCACGTGCCTCAGTCGTGTTTTCCTGTGGGTTCTTCATGTAAAATCTGGTGGCTGTTGGTAGGATATCACCATAAAACTCTTCCTAAATGCTACTGAATCAGAGCTCAATATATCTGTAAGTAGTGTGGCTTCCCACCTTCAGGCAGCTACAAACAGATGCAGATGAATTTTGAAGAGGATCTTTGGGGGCGAGAGGAGGGACGCATGGTTGACATGCAGATCTGACCTCAGTTAAAGTCTCCTGAGGCTTGCACAGAAATCTGGTGGACTTATTCTTCCTTTTTAAGGGTGGCATTGAATATTTTCATGTTCTTTTTCCCCTGAGCACCAGCAGGTTTGTCAGAGTGCTGCTGTTCTGCCTGGCACACCTATTGCCCTTTCTGGGAACAGTCACGCTTCCCTGGCTGGTTTTAATGGGTGGAAACCTTTCTCTGCTTCCCTCCCTGACCTTTCCCAGTGTGTTTGGGGTTGGCTGGTTGGTTTGATTACAAGTTGAGTGTACTGTTTTAAAGGGAGGATCAGCTCAGGTTGTTCTTTGTGGTCAGGGCTGCACACAATTGCATCTGATACTGGGGAAAAGAGAAAGAGCAGGTTCACAAGCTGGGGCAGCCCCTTCCCTTCCTATGTCTTTGATTTGGGGGACAGCCTCACCCCAAGGTTATCCCACTCTCCAATCTGCCTGTATCTAGTTGACTGCTAA